>CAUYQG010297851.1:0-44785 GCA_963574415.1 Tarsius wallacei
GCCTGTAGTTCCAGCTACTTGGAAGGCTGAGGCGGAAGGATCGCCGGAGCCCAGCAGGTCGAGGCTGTGGTGGCCGGGAGTGGCCACTGCACTCCAGTCTGGGCGACAGAGTGAGATTCCAACTCAAAAAAAAAAAAAAAATTAGCTGGGTGTGGTGACACATGCCTATAGTTCCAGGTACTTGGAAGGCTGAAGAAGAAGGATGGCCTGAACCTAGCAGGTTGAGGCTGCAGTGCCTGTGAGCATCTCACTACACTTCAGCCTAGGTGAGAGTGAGACTCCAACTCAAAATAAATAAAATGAGCTTTGGGGTCATGCATTAACATCCTACCCCCAGTCCTCAGGCTTCACTTCAATGTTATCTCCTTGGAAGCCTTCTATTCTCTCATGGTATCTGCCCATACATATATTCACAGAACTTAAAACATCTGCCACAACACATTTATATTTGTGCTTATTCTGTTTAATCCCACCCTCACCCCTCATCTCCTGTAGTAAGGATCTACACTGATTTTCAGCCCGGGGTGAGGGGAGTAACATGAAGGGGCTCTACATGAGAGAGATTGCAGAGGTAACTGGGATGCTATACTACATGGAGGAGGCAGCTGACCTACAGAGGGGTCAAACCCAACCACAGCCTACCAACTACACAGTAAATAAACTTAAGTGCTGTTTTAGTTTATTTCATATTTCTACTTCTTAAAAAGGGGAAGGGACTTTATAAAAGGTCATTGGTGCTAAAACCTTATCAAGCCAGGCTCGATGGCTCAGCATGTAATCCCAGCACTTTGGGAGGCCGAGGCAAGTGGATTGCCTGAGCCCGCGGGTTCGAGACCCACCTGGGCAACTTGGTGAGACCTCATCTCTACAATAAATCAAAAACTAGCCGGGCGTGGTAGCGCGCGCCTATAGTTCCAGCTACTTGGAAGGCTGAGGCGGAGGGATCACTGGAGCCTTGCAGGGCGAGGCTGTGGTGGCTGGGAGCGTGCCACTGCACTCCAGTCTGGGCGACGGAGTGAGACTCCAACTCAAAATAAATAAATAAATAAATAATAAATTAATTAAATAAATAAAAAATAAAAAATTAGCTGGGCATGGTAGCGTGCACCTGTAGTTCCAGCTACTTGGAAGGCAGATGTGGAAGGATCACCGGAGCCTCGCAGGGCAAGGCTGCAGTGGCTAGGAGTGTGCCACTGGACTCCAGTCTGGGAGACAGAGTGAAACTCCAACCCCTCCAAAAAAAACAAAAAACAAAAACAAAAAAACCTTACCAAAACTGATTTTAGTAACAATTCCTTACACTGCTTTTGGAGAAGACACCTAAATCTCAACGTAATATTAATCCTTTTCCCTGGTACTGCAGTCTGGACTGGCTATCCTTAAAGGCACCCAGACTGAGAACTAGTTTCCAGCATTAAGGGGCAAACAGGATTTGTGTGTTGCTCAGTTCTTTAATAAGAATGCCTCCAAATCTACCATGGCAGATGCTCTGATGTCCAAGGCTAATATAGACACTGCAAGGGAAGAACAGGTAGGGAAGGAAAGGGGCACCAAGAGACTCAGATTATGAGAGGGAGGGACTGGCTACCACAGAGCACATCCTCCAGACTCAGTGACCATTGGACACTTCCTTTCATCTGTCTTGGGAAGGTAAGCAACTGGACCTATTCCCATAGACAACCAGTCTAAGACTAGGAGTCAACAAGAAAATTCTATATAAATGACTTCCAGCATTCAGTTAATTTACCAGCCAGAGAACCCAAACACGCTAATAAAGTTGACTTTCATGTCAGATGGTTTCCAGGGCATTAAAGCAATTCTCTCAGTATGTTCTCTAAGAAAGCCACAAAACCAAGAAGCTAGTGGTTCTAAGCATATCATTTTCTGCTTCTCAGTGCAAACACATAAGACAAATACCTAATTTCAGTTCAAACTCACTTCCCTTTTATTAAAGTCCAAATTACCATTACATATTTTGGTACTCAATAAAGGAAAACTTGTTCAAATAAGGTAATATGTTATCATCAGTATTTCCAGGTAACTGTTTACAATCAAGTAGCAATACCAATAAATCCTTGGGAAGCACATCTGTAAGAAAAAACACAAAGAATTAGCCAGGAAAGAATAAAATGGCAGAAATCTTTATATAACCTTTAGCGCTACAGTCCAAGGAAATCACTGTCTTTGTGTAGCCCTTTCTGCACTTACTTAATCCTGCCTACAGTCAACTCACAGGGGAATAGTTTTGTGGTTTTTTTTCATGATTTATACCACTAGCACTTACTAGGGTAGTCTTCTTTTCCAATAGAATAGTAATTGCCCCTTAAAAAAATTGGGGGGCAACCCCTGGGGTCCCCTCCCACTGTGGGAGCTTTTCTGTCCTCTCAATAAATCCTGCTTTCTCACTTTCCAGTTGTCCGTGTCCCTCATTCTTCCTGGGCACAAGACCATAAAAAAAATTTTTTTTGGCCAGGCGCAGTAGCTCATGCCTATAATCCCGGCACTTTGGGAGGCTAAGGTGAGAGGACTGCCTGAGCCCATGGGTTCGAGACCAACCTAGGCAACTTGGTGAGATCTCATCTCCACAATAAATCAAAAAATTAGCTGGATGTGGTAGTGCATGCCTGTAGTTTCAGCTACTTGGAAGGCTGAGGAGGAAGGGTTGCCTGAGCCCAGCCAGTTGAGGCTGCAGTGGCTGTGAGTGTGCCACTCCACTCCAGCCTGGGCAATAGAGTGAGACTCCAACTCAAAAAAAAAAAGAAAAAAAAAAAACCACCACATTATTTTCCATAGAGGTTGAATTCGTCTGCACTCCCACCAACAGTGTAAAAGTATCCCCTTATCTCGGCACCTGCACCAGCATCTGTTGTTCTTTGATTTATTAATGATGGCCATCCTTACTGGAGTTAGGTGGTATCTCAGTGTGGTTTTGATTTTTTATTTCTCTGATGATTAGTGAGGCTGAGCATTTTTTTCATGTATCTGTAGGCTGCACGTATGTCTTCTTTTGAGAAGTATCTATTCATGTCCTCTGTCCATTTTTTATTTTTTTAATTTATTTTTTATTTTTTATTGATTTATTTATTTATTTTAGTTGGAGTCTCACTCTGTCACTCAGACTGGAGTGCAGTGGCCGCTCCCAGCCACTGCAGCCTCGACCTGCTGGGCTCCAGTGATCCTTCCACCTCAGCCTTCCAAGTGGCTGGAACTACAGGTGTGCTCTACCACGCCCGGCTAATTTTTGGTTTATTGCAGAGATGAGGTCTCATCAAGTTGCCCAGGCGGGTCTCGAACCCACAGGCTCAGGCAATCCACTCACCTCGGCCTCCCAAAGCACTGGGATTACAAACTGAGCCACCGAGCCCGGCTTCTGCCCATTTTTTAATAGGGCAGTTTGTTTTTCTCCTTTGGTTCATTTGAGTTCCTTGTAGATCCTGGATTTATCTTTTAATTTGTTGTAGAGACAAGGTTTTGCTTTGTTGCCCAGGCTGGTCTTGAACTCCTGACCTCAAGCAATCCTCCCACCTTCCCAAAGTCCTGGGATTACAGCCATGAGCCCCTTTTCCTTTCTTAACAGGATTTATTTCAAAGCCACATTACTCTGTTTAGAGACTTTGTTTTTTGTTGTTGTTGTTTTGTTGTTTTCTAAGAGAGACTGGAGTCTCACTGTGTAGCCTAGGCTGGGGTGCAGTGGCACAGTCATGGCTCACTGCTGCAGCCTCAAACTCCTGGTCTCAAAGAATTATCCTGCCTCAGCCACCAGAGTAGCTAGGACTGTAGACACATGTCACCATGTCCAGCTAATTTGTTTTTTTGAAAGTAGAGATGGGATCTTGCCCAGGCTGGTCTCAAACTCTTCAAGCAATCCCATCTCAGCCTCCCAAAGTGCTGGGATTACAAGGCATGAGCCACCATATCTGACTGATTTTTCTTTTCCAATCTGTTATGAGCCTATAAGAACTGCTTTTGTTAATTAACATAAAGGACATAGTGCCAAGAAATCATGTTCTCTAAAATCATAGACTATAAGAAACTTTGCTGTTTGGAGTCATTTCAGTGAGAATGGAACAGCTCCTCTTGCTTAAAAGAATATGAGCCTTATAGGTCACTTTGACACAGAAAAGCAGTCTCAATTTTCAGTTCGTGTGCAGAGAAATTCAGATAAAGGGTTTCCAGACACCACATTACACACTTATCTTGACTTTGTAGCTTCCAAGAAAACAAGACACTATGTCTGCTTCTCAGCACTGCTGGTAATGAGACTGTGATGTTTCTAACAGAATCTAAGACACTCTAAGACAATGTTTCCAGCAGGACAAGGCCAAGGACATACAAACCCTCCCCTTTTTGAGAAATCGCAAGTGCTTTTTAACATATTTTTTATTTTTGTGTGTTAAGTTGTGGTAAAATATGCATAGTATAAAGTGTAACATTTTAACCATTTCCCATGTACAGCATGGTGGCATTGAGTACATTCACGTTGCTGTGCACCCACCACCGCCATTCATCTCCAGGACGTTTTCATCGTCCCAAACAGTTAAACACCAACTCACCATCTCTACCCATCCCCCACTCCCAGCCCATGAACACCTCTATTCTACCTATTGCCTCTATGAGTTTGACTGTTCTAGGTACCTCATATGAGTACACTTATGCAGCCTAGTGTTTGTCTTTTTGTGTCTCACTTATTTCACTTCGCATTGTGTCCTCAGGGTTCATCCATGTTGTAGCATGTGTCAGACTTTCCTTCCTTTTTATGGCCGAATAATAGTCCGTAGTAAGTCTATGCCACATTTTGTATCCATCATTCATCAATGGACACTTGTGTTGCTTCTACCCTTTAGCTACTGTGAACTTTTTTTTTTTTTTTCTTTTGAGTCAGTCTCACTCTGTCATCCAGACTGGAGTGCAGTGGCACAATCACAGCTACCACGGCCTCGCCTGCTGGGCTCAGGCAATCCTTCCGCCTCAGTCCCCTGAGTTGCGGGGACTCACCTCAGCCTCCCGAGTACCCTGCATCACCACACCTGGCAAATTTTTTTTTACTTTTTGTAGAGAAGAGGTTTTTCCTATCTTGCTTAGGCTGGTCTGGAACTCTTAGGCTCAAGCCATCTTCCCACCCTGGTCTCCCAAAGTGTTGGGATTACAGGCATGGGCCACTGCACCCAGCCATGAACATTTACATGGTCCTTTCTTTTTTTTATTGCTGCCTTCTTACTAGAGACTTTCCCAGCACCTTTGTTTCTCCCACCTCCTAAAGATGACTGTGGTAATCAATCCAGAGGTGATCCCTACTCCTCTGGTTCCTTTTAGAATTATCCTGAATTGTATTTTTAAAAGTCCTTCCTACTTCCTCAGGAGACACCCCTGGTTCCTCATGTTAATTATCGTAGCAAGTTCACAAACCTAACATTGTTACAATTATGTTTTTTAGGAGCTTTATCTGATACGCTTCATCACTAATCTATTAAACTAGACCTTAATTTACAGAATATATTTATTTTTACACCTTATAGGACTAGCATAGAGCCATACCTTAATAGCGACAGTATGATTCACCAAAATAATGAGACCATCTCACACCTGTAACTGTCCTACAGTTCATGAAGCATTTTAAAATAGGCAATAGGTGCCCAGTGAGTACCCACCGGTTGATAATGATATCTCTTCTCTTCCTGTTTTGTGTAACTTCATCTTGACAAATGTTGATATCAGGGCTTATTGCTGATAACTGATAAGCACTGTTTACTTCCCTCTAATCATCTGGGGAGGAATAAAGGATGATAAATAGTTTGCCTTTACCCTCTTTCACTGTAAAAATGCAGGGTGAAAATGACGGCCAAAGTTGTAATCTTCAAAATGCACCTTGCACAAAATGGGCATTCTAAAGGCTGCTGTGAAATTTGAATTATATTTCATCTCAGTTCAGTTCAACAAACACTTATGAGTACTTAATGTATATTAAATACTCTACTAGAATACAGAGAGAAACGTGGTTTTTGTGAAAGAAAAATCCCTAGTAGGTTAAGCCACTATTTTTCAGCACCTGATTTTACCACCTAGCACGGTTCCCAGCTCACACAGAACTCACTTTGGAAACTGTCTCTATGTAAATGGTGAGTGAAGAAAGAATTCAGAAAAAGACACAGATAACTGTGGGTCAGATGGCAGGAAGAGGTTCAAGACAATGCACATTACAGAAATTCAAGAAAGAGAAAGTTTGAATGACGGTGTGATGTCACTGGCATCAAACTCAGGATGAGGTCTGAAAAGATGTTTTTGTATTTGTTACTGAAACACAAAATTTGACTGCAGCTTGAGAGACAAGAGCACTGCAGGCTGACAATGCAGTTCACGAAGGTTCTGTCTTGATGTCCTGGAGAGCATAGAAGTAAAATAGTCAAGGGCGAAAGTTTGCTAGGAGTAAAGAGTACATTGCAGCTGAAAGGAGCTCAAGAAATGAAAAGGAAAGAGCTTGTGAGAGGAATGGAATTTGGAAATCAACATAGTATATGCAAAATGGGAGAACAAAACCCTAGGCACAGAAGCACAGCTTTTGGGACAAGCCTTAGAATTATCATTATATTTTATTTCATTTATTTTATTTTGAATCAGAATCTCACTCTGTCACCCAGGCTAGAGTGCAGTCTCATGATCATGGCTACCACAGCCTTGACCTGCTGGGCTCAGACAATCCTTCCACCTCAGCTTCCCAAGTAGCTAGGGCTACAGGCCCATGCTATCACGCCTGGCTACTTTTTTTATTTATTGTAAAGACAGGGTCTCGCCAAGTTGCGCAGGCTGGTCTTGAACCTCTGGGCTCAGGCAATCCTCTCACTTCCAGCTCCCAAAGTGCTTTTATTACAGGGCTGAGGCACTGCACCAGAATTATCTTTTTAACAAGTGAATCTTCTCCTTTGACTGAACTGTTGTTTAAAATAATTAAATTGCCCTGACAAAATTTTTCAAATGTGAGCGTTTGACAACAGTAATTTTATTTCTGCATAGTAAATTAAGTACCATCTTCAAACACTTACGTTAAATTTTAAATGAGCATAACAACACTCAGTATTTAATGTTGAAGGGGGAAGAGATCTTGCAACAGCAACAATAAAAATTTCATGTAGAAACATAATTGTTGGGAAAATTGCATAATTAGTTTAAATCGAATGGGCCTTCCATTTTTTAAAATTGTCATTAACAAAGAACAGATTGAGTAAACTAATGTACCAGAAGCATGTTGAAGAAACCACTCTTCAAAGCTCATCCTTTACCTTTGAATTTTAGTCCTTATTTTGTGCCACAGCTAAAATTTTTAATGATCCATTTTTGTTTCATCTAATTGTGCACATCTCATTTTAGTTAACAAAAATGATAAAAAGTGATACTGCTAACCTCAGGCATTGCTGTAAATGCAAACTCTACAAACTTAGTACTATTTCATCCTTGGAGTTTGTAGTGTTTATTATTCCCATAAGAGCAACAAGAAGTATGTACTCCATTTTAGAGAGCACTTTGATTACTAGTCCTAAACATTCAAAACAAGAAGACATCTTTCATTTTCTATCTTTTAATTCCACACTGACCTCAAAGTGGTCTTTTAATTTCATTCTAAGGGGAAGAGATATAGACTAAAAAATTACAGACAAAAAAAAATCGATAAATTATTTTCACTTGTTTTTTCATTTCTTTTTGCAACATCTAAACAGTTGTTTCCAAAACAAAACACTTCATCTTATCTCAGGTGGCAGGGGTGGGAGGATGCAGAAAGACCTGCTTCAAAAACTGACTCCACCAATCACTATCTGTGTAAGCTTAGACTAGTAATGAAACTTATCTATAAATATTTTTTCCCACTTATGAAATAATGTTTTTCTCAGAACCTATCCTCTGCTTTTTAAAAAGTTGCTGTGAAGATCACATCAGCTCATGTGCCAGCTACAGTATAAGACCTCAGTCAATGAAAACGATTTTACTGTATTTGTTTCAGAAAATATATTTTGGGATATTTGAGAATGTTTTATTTGTTTTAATAGATAGGAAATAGTTTTTTTCTTCTTTTTAGGCTCGTCTTAAAATTCCCCAAGAACATAGCAACAGAAAAAAGGACATTTTGCAATTCAAAAACTGTTATTCTTCCCATAACTTTTTTTTGCATTATGGTTCTAAAAAAGTAAGTTTAGTGAGACAGGAAAAACACACTATACATACACCAGTTCAATGAACTTCTGGGTCCTGGGCTTCTCCTCCTAATCTATTTAACTTGATCCTTTGTTTTTTAGGTTCATTGATTTTAAGGGTACACATAAACTAATCATCTATTTACTTCTTAAGGAAAAAAATGGGAAGTTTGGTGATAATCAAGTGGTTGATTAAAATAGAATTGTTTCTATTCACAATAGCCAAAGGTAGAAACAACACAAGTGTCCATCAACAGATGAATGCATAAACAAAATGTGGTAGTTACATGCAAAGGAATACTATTCAGCCATAAAAAGAAATGTAGCTTTGATACAGGTTGCAACATGAATGACTTGAAAACATCGTGCTAGCTGAAATAAGACAGACATAAAAAGACAGATACGGTCATCCATTGCCTAACAACTGACATTCTTTCAAACAAATTTGTCCTTAGGCTATTTCATCATTGTGTGAGCAGTCTAGAGTATACTCACACACACCCAGATGACATGGCCTACTGTATGCCTAGGCCTATTGCTCCTAAGCTACAAACCTCTACAGAATGTTACAGTGCTGAATACTGGGACAATTGTAACACAAGGGTAAATATTTGTGTATCTAAACATAAAAATGGTACAGTAAAAATTTGGTATTATGATCTTATGAGACCATCAACATACATGCAATCTATCATTGACGGAAACATTGTTGTGTGGCACTTGACTATACTGCATGATTCTACTTATATGAAATAACTGGAATGGGCCAATTCATAGAAACAGAAAGTATATTAGAGGTTTCCAGAGGCTCGAGGAAGGGGAGATGGGCTGTTATTGCTTAATGGGTACAGAGTTTGTTTGGAGGTGATGGAAAAAGTTTTAGAAACACATGGCGTGATCATTGCACAACTTTGAGAATGTTCTAAATGCTACTGAACTGTATGCCTTAAAATGATTAAAATGGCAAATTTTATGTTGCATATATTCTACCATGATAAAGAATTTTAAAATAATTATTTATCTCTGAATAGAACTATATGTTTTAATTTAAAACTTACAGATCATCAATTTTGGGTGATGGCCCACCTTCTTCTCAAAATATAAACTGAAGGACCTTAAGTTCTCATTCAGGCTATGTTATCAGTTCTTCCTGTATTTGTTTGAGGTTTCACACAATCATAGTCAAAATCATAATGGAGCTTTTCTCCAAATTTGAAAGTAGCGTTTTTTTATTCTAACTTTGAGATCTCAAAAAAGAGATAAATAAAAACAATTGTTTAATAGTGTTGAAAAAATTGACTCGCAAACAAACTGGTCCAATTAGAACTTTGTAAAATATACTAAAATAAATTTTAGATAGAGTAAGCAGCTAAATATAAAAACAAAGTCATTTAAAAATCCTGGAAAATGTGGCTGAATGTTATATTTCTTTTGGGGTAGAGAAAGAATGTATATAAATCCCCCAAAAAAGCAGAAAAAAACACACAAGAAGACATAGTTAGCTTTCACCCCCAGACACATTCACGTAGGTGCATGCATGCACACACACACACACACACACACACACTTACTATTTATTTCAAAATTTCAAAAAACATTAGAAGCAAAATTAACTAAATAAGGAAAACATTTACAAGAAAAATTTCACATGAAGCTTTCTGGTATATTTTATATATGTATCTATCCAGAAAAAGTTCTGATACTCTTAAATACAAAGAGTTCACAGATCAATAAGAACCTAAAACACTAATAAGAAAATGGCCAAAGAATGCTAATAAACAATTCATGAAGAAATATAATTGGTTGGCTGGGGCATGGTGGCTCAAGCCTGTATTCCTAGCACTTTAGGAGGCTAAGGCGAGATGATTGCCTGAGCTCAGGGCTTTGAGAACAGCCTGGGCAACTTGGTGAAACTTTATCTCTACAATAAAAAATAAAAATAAGCCGGGCTTGATAGCATGCAACTGTAGTAGTTCCAGTTGCTTGGAATGTTGAGACAGAAGGATCGCCTAAGCTCAGCAGGTTGAGGCTATGGTGGCCTTGAGAGTGCCACTGCACTCCAGCCTGGGCGATAGAGTGAGACTCCAATTCAAAAAGTAAAAAAAGAAAAGAAAAGAAAAAAGAAATATAATTGGCTAGTACAAAGAAGCAAAAATATCTCATGTCAACTGGGCATGGTGGCTCAAGTCTGTAATCCCAGCACTTTGGGAGGTAGAAGCAAGAGAATTGCCTGAGCCCGGGGGTTTGAGACCAGTCTGGGCAACTTGGTGAGACCGCGTCTCTACAATATATCAAAAAATTAGCCGGGCATGGTAGCACGCACCTGTAGTTCTGGCTACTTGGAAGACTGAGGTGGAAGGATTACCTGAGCCCAGCAGGTCAAGCCACACTGCACTCCAGCCCGGGTGACAGAGTGAGAATCTGACTCAAAAAAAAAAAACCTAATCTCATTAATAATAAAATAATTTATAAAATCAATAGTTACCATTTTGATGAAAATGCCAATAGACCTTGGTTTAAAACTAGACATGTTGATTATAAAGTTCACATAGAGAAAAACATGCAAGAATTAGAAAAATTCTGAAAAAAAGAGTGATGGCTTGAGTATGAGGGAAATTAGTCCTGCGATAATTAAGTTCTAGGACATCGTCAGACATTTCAGTCTCAAGTCCAGAAATAGACCTAATATAACAGGGGAATTTAGAATATGGTAATGACACCAGTTCACACAAGTGGGGTGATTCATCCATTTGCGGTGCTATCATGGAGTACCTGAGACTGAGTAATTTATAGCAAACAGAAACATATTGGCTCACAGTTTTGGAGACTGGGCAGTATGAAGTCAAGGTGCCGAGAGGTTCAGTGTCTGGTGAAGAGGTTCAGTGTCTGGTGAAGTCATTCTTTTCTTTCAACATGGCGCCTTGCATGTTCTGTCCTCCAACAGGGAGGAAGGCTGGATCTTCATGTGGCAGAAGATGAAAGAGCCATGAGAACCCACTGCCAAATGCCCTTTTATTAAGGCACTATACCCACCATTAAGGTGAAGCCCTCATGGCTGAATCACTTTTTAAAGATTCCACCTTTCTCAACCATTACATTGGCAATAAAATTTCAACATGAGTTGTTTTTTATTTTTCTTGAGGGGGGGGACAAACATTCCCCAAACATAATATGGGGAAAAGATGGATGAATAATAAATTTTCTTAGCAACTGGGTAGTTATCTGGAAAAAAATTTAATTGGTTTGTGACTTCACAGTTAACACCAATAGTCTAAATGGATTAAGCATCTAAATGGGAAAACAAAAATAAAATTGCTAGAAGAATAAAGAGTTCCACATGCTCTCACTCATAAGCGGACCCTGAACATTTACCATAATACTATAGAAAAAGGATTGGCTGTGGTGGAATACTGCCAGGGGGAGAGAGCCACAACCTGATCTCAAATCAGGCAAAGTGGGGACCAAAGGGAGACCCAATCTTTACCCATACAATGACCATTTGTATACCTAATCCTGAATTGTGCCCCACATCTTTAAAATTAAAAAAAAAGTAAAAGAAAACAGTAGTAATTGTTTCTGGTGGTGGTGTTTTCATAATCCAGGTTCCAAAACAAGGATGTGGCAGACTGAATTTTTAAAAGATGTTCACATTAGCTACTGCCTCACACACTTCTCCTACAGTATGGCTTTGAAACTCCTCTCATTGAGTAGCAGGCTCTATGACCACCTCCCTCCCCTTGAAACTAGATAAATGATTGTGACGACTTTGACCAATAGAGTACAGTGGAAGCGACTTCTCAGGCTAGAGCATAAAATACCATATTACTTCCACCTTGCTCTCTTGGGATGCTCACTCTTGGAAAGAAAGACACCATGCTATGAGGAAGCCCAAGCAGACCCATACTGAGAGGAACCAAAGCACCCAGCTCACAGCCCTAACTAAGCTCCCAGACAATAGCCAGCACCAACTTGATAGCCACGTGAGTAAGCCACCTTGAAAGTGAATGTTCCAGCCCCTATTTGAGCCACCCCAGTGATGCTAAGCAGAACAGAGAAGAGCCATCCATGTTGAGCCCTAGCCAAATGATTGGTTTTTTAGCCACCGAGTTTTGGAGTAGTTTGTTAAACAGCAATATGTAACTGGAAAAAATAGGATTTTTACCTTCACTCTTGTGACCTGCGCCACTCTTTGTTTCTCAGGCAAAGAAATATTAATGCGTGTGAGCAACCTTATACTTATTATTTGTTTTTGTTTTGTTTCCTTGCTTTGTGAGACAGGGTCTTACTCTGTCACCTAGGCTGTGGTATAATCCTGGCTCACCACAGCACTGATCTCCTGGGTTCAAGTGGTCCTCCCACCTCAGCCTTCCAAGTTGCTAGGACTACAAGTGAGTGCCACCATGCTCGGCTAACTTTTGTATTTTTTGTAGAGATGAGGTCTCACCATGGTGCCCAGTCTGATCTCGAATTCTCCTGCTTCAGCCTCCCAAAGTGCTGGGATTACAGGTATGAGCCATCACACCTGGTCTGTTATTTGTTTGGTTTTTGTTGTTGTTGTTTTGTTTTTCAAAAAAGTATATTGTACAGTGGTGTCAAAATAAAGCAAGGCAGTAAGGCACAGATAAATGACACTGATTCTGTAAATTTGCTAAAAAATGTTCTTTATCAGCTCCATGAAAATTGCATTCAAACCATCACAATTCAAGAACCCTGAATTATACTGTTAAAGGCAGGAAGCACTGTGTGAAAGAAAAGACAGAAAAGAAAAATCTATTTGCGTAAAGAAACAGTAGAAAGACACAAACTAAGAAAGTGATTACGTATTGGGAGTTGGTGGGGAATGAGCTGGAAGGGACAGGAGTGAGTGTAAGACTTTTCAAGACAAGGGGGGAGTAAAAAATGTATTTATAAAAAATTGTATATTTATTCTTCTATGTTTAAACTTCATTCACCTTCAAAGTACTCTCCGTTTGATACACCTATGGAGATGCTTTATCCACTGCTCAAACCAGCTCTTGAACTCATCCCTTTAGATGTCTTTTAGTGTTTCTGCTGTTTTTTGTTTCACCTCTTCCACATCAGCAAAATGTTTCCCTTTGAGGACTTTTTTCATCCGGGGAACAAAAAAACATCCCTCGGGGTGATATTGGGTGAATGGGGAAGGTGGGGCACAGGGGTCATGCCGTTTGTGGTCAAAAACTGCTGAACACTGCGCGGCATGCGCAAGTTGTTCATGTAAATCTCCAAAAAGACAAAATTCACTGAAGCTGAACGCAGACTCTCAAAGCAATGCTAGTTGATACACTGATGCCAATAGTTCCTAAAACACTTACCTAAGCAAGGAAAGCCTGTACCACAAAGGGCCTACCCTCAAAAAAAAAAAAAAGATTAGTTTTGGCTTTTTTGGGGTCCCCCCTCGTGTACCTCTTAATGTAGTTTTGACTTTTGGACTATGTGAATGTATTATCTATTCTAAGAAATACATTTTAAAAGCAACACAGGCCGGGCTCACGCCTGTAATCCCAGCACTTTGGGAGGCAGAGGCAAGAGAATTGCTTGAGCTCAGGGATTTGAGACCAGCCTGGGCAACTTGGCGAGACCTTGTCTCTACAATAAATCGAAAAATTAACTGGGCATTGTGGCGCACACCTGTTGTTCCAATTACTTGGAAGGCTGAGGCAAAAGGACCGCCTGAGCCCAGCAGGTAGAGGCTGCGGTGGCAGTGAGTGTGCCACTGCTCTCCATCCTGGGTGACAAAGTGAGACTCCAACTCAAAAAAAAAAACACACACACACAAACACAACTTAATTTGGTATATTAATAGACCTTGGACATCAAAAATAAATACTAAAATAACCTATAATAATAATTCTATACAATTTGGCTTTTCGTTTGTTGAGAATAAAAATTATAACTGTAGTTATAGCAAAAGTAGCTATATTCCTGGCATCATTTCTATTATCATTTACAGAGGGAAAGATACCAAAATTATATTTTTAAAAAATCGATTTCTTATTTTCAGCACAAAATATAAGAACTTCAGACATCAAGTCATAAAAGCAATTTTATCTGCATTTGATGCTGTCCCAAATAATTAAAATTAGCATAATAATTAAGAACTTGATATCTGGAATTAGGCTGGCTGAATATTAATTGAGCTTCACCATTGTGTAATTTTAGGAAAGTTGTCTGACTTCTGTAAGCCTCAACTTTCTCTTCTGTAAAACAGTCATAAGTGGCTTAGCACATCGTAAATTTTCAATAAATGCTGTTAGAAAAAAGTTATTCACATCTGAATTTAATATGCCAACACCCAAACCAAGTATGATTCATATGATTTTTTTTGAGTCAGAGTCTCACTCTGTCTCCCAGGCTGGAGAGCAGTGGCACGCTCACTGCCACCACAGGCTCGACCTGTCGTGCTCAGATCCTTCCAACTCAGACTTCCAAGTAGCTGGAATTGCACACATACACGATCACGCCTGGCTAATTTTTTGAGTTAGTGTAGAGACGAGGTCTTGCCAAGTTGCCCAGGCTGGTCTCAAACCCCTGGGTCAGGCAATCCTCTCGCCTAGGCCTTCCAAAGTGCTGGGATTACAGGCATGAGCCACGGCGCCCAGCTATATGATTTGAAATTAGTTAACCAATCATGCTTTCTCCTCAAAAATGTAAAACTTTAAAATTAATTTTATAACTTTAATATGTTGTAGAAAGTAGTATAATAAATAAGGTTATTGAATATACTATATGCTATAATAATAGAAATAGGATACAGTAAAGTGGTGAGCTAAGAAACAAAACTTAGTTCATGATTAAATCTAAAGAATCACTAAAAGGTGATGCTTAAGACTGTTAAGAAATAGGTCTTTAGAAAGAGAAATAATGTTCTTTTTTTATTTTGCAAAGCTTTATGTATTTTTAGTTGAAAAATCATAATTATGCATATTTATCGGCTTCAATGTGATATTTTGTTACATGTATACATTGTCAAATGATCTAATCAGGCTATTTAACATTTCATCTCAAATGGTTATCATTTCTTCGTGGTGAGAACATTTAAAATCCTCTCAGCTATTTGGAAATACAATACATTGTAGTAACTATTAGTCACCCGGCCATGCTTTAGCTCACCAGAACTTCTTCCTCCTGTCTAATAAAAACTTGGTACCCTTTGACCAACATCTCTCCCTTCCCCATCCACTCCCCTCCCAGTCTCTGCTACCCACCATTTTACTCTCTACGTCTATGTGCTCAGCTATGTTAGATGCGAAGGGATACTATTGTAAACATCAATGGCCATCTGAAACTCAAATCCAAGTGATTGTGATAAAGCACTGGAGGTGGTCTGTATGTGAGTGATGGGAGAGAAGCAGCAGGAAAAGTGAAGGTATGCTAAAGGAATTCTCTTGCTGGGGTGCAGGGGAGATAGATGGAATACTCTTGCGGTAGCTTTGTACTACGTCAGCTTAGCTAAGGTGGAACTGTGACCCCCAGAATACGCTTCTTTGTCTAGTTCCCATTTAGAACTGGTATTCTAAAGAATTTGATTGACCTTTGCTCCTGGTTCCTGGAAGAGAACCGCTAAATTCTTGGAATTTCCTAAATGATGAGAGTGTCTTTATTATTCCTGCTGAGCCCTGATCATTTAAGCTTCTGAGATGACTCACGGTGGGCCCCTGTGTAGTTTCAGGATGAGTCCTGGCCATGCTGGAAAGGTCAACCACGTGATTATATGTCTTTAAGCCATATGATATCAGTCTGACCCCCTAGGAGGAGAGGAGGCTGGAGATTGAGTTCAATCATATGGCCAAGGATTTAATCAACGGTGCCTACCTATGTCATGAAATCTGAATAAAAACTCTGGTGATTGAAGCTGAGATAAGATTCCTGCCTGGTAACACAGTGGTGATGTGTCAGGAGAATGATGTATTCTGACATCACCGGGGGATCAGGATGTAGAACCTTTCCATTCGGGACCCTTCTAAGTCTCATCCTATGCATCTCTTCTTTTGTTTTTATTTCTATCCCTTTGCTATAATAAATCTGTAATCTTAAATTAAGCTTTTTGCTGAGTTCCATGAGTCCTTCTAGCAAATTGTTAAACCTGATGGGTAGTGAAAACCTCTGAGTTTGTAATCAATGGGTCAGAAGTGTGGGGTGCCTGGGAATCCCTGACTTTACAGCTGGTGTCTGAATTGGAAGCAGTCTCACAAGAGAACTGAGCTCTTAACTTCTGAAGTTTGACCTAATTCCGGGGCATTAGTAGCAGAATTCCAATGCAATTGATCACAAATTTGCTTGAAATTTGGAAATCATAGGGAAGTAGCAGCCACAATTTTACACTCTGAAAGATTGCTGCAGAGTTCCAGGCATTGTGGTGCCTCAGGCACATGGTTGCTGATCTCCTGGCTCACCTCCAGCTCCAGCCACATTTCTTCAACCTTCCGAGTCCTGAGCCACAGATATGTGCAGCTCTCTACTGAAGATGCCAGCTACACCTGCAGGCCTCAGGCTATCCAAGTGATGTAAGGTGGAGTAATAAGGGACAGACGCAAGCTCCAGTTTATTCCTAGAAGTTTCTAGTTTATCCCTGTTCATGTATCCAGCTTTCTTCTCCAGCTGCTAGTCTAGCTAATCTATTGTAATTTCAGGACTGACACCAGATATGCAGGCCAGCAGACTGCTCTACCAGCAATCACAATTGTATAAGGTTGAATCCCTCTCATCCATCTTCTATTTTAGATCACTCTTAGATCTGCTGCTCTGATATTTCCTTGACTGAGAAAACTGTTTCAGTCCATCCACTGACACAAACTATAAATATATGAGCTGGGTATGGTGGTTCACACCTGTAATCCCAGTGCTTTGAGAAGCCAAGGCAGGAGGATTGTTTGAGCCCAGGAGGTCAAGACCAGCCTAGGCATCATAGCGAAACCTGTCTATACAAAAAAAAAAGAAAGAAAGAAAGAAGAAAAAAATTAGCCAGACATGGTGGCACATACCTGTAGCCCTAGCTACTTAGGAGGCTGAGGTGGAAGGATTGCCTGAGCCCAGGAGGTTGAGGCCGTTATGAGCTGTGATCATGCCACTGCACTCCAGCCTGGGTGACAGAGTAAGACCCCAGCTCAAATAAATAAATAAATAAATAAATAAATAAATATCAACCAATAGACAAAGGTATCAGGCAAACATCAATGAAAATAAAGATGCACCAATAGTAATATAAAACAAAATAGAATTAAATGTTAAAAGCATAAAAATGGTCCAAGGATATTTACATAGATATAAATTGTAGTACATGATAAAAAAAATGTTACCACTCTTTTCTCATCTAGCACAGCTTGGGGTTACATAAGACAGAAACTATGAGATATGCTCAGAAAATGACAAAGTAAAATCATCTCTCTCAGAATTAACAGACCGAGAAAAAACGGAGAGGATTTGAAAGGCATAATTAACAAGGCTTATCTACCATATTAGAAGCACTTTTAACTCCACACACCTGACTCACTGGATTAACAGATGTTCTCTCTTCTTTCTGTAATAAATGTCAGTGCCCTTGACATGTAAAGCCAGAGGTCAGTAAGCCACTTGTGTGTGTTCATCTGCTGTTACTCTCCCCAGTGATTTTTTCCAGACCTGCTTATGTCTGTTCTTATTAATATAAGTTTTTAATTTAAATATTATATAAATTAATGAAATATGAATATAAAATTTATTTTTAGAAAACTAGTTGAATACTTTGTAAAGATTCAATAGGAATGAATCACTATAAACATTTGCTGTCAGATTAAGTATATGAAAGACAACTGTAAAAAAGTTTGGGTAAGAATCCCAGAAAATTTGACTATTCCACAAGTTTCTCTATCTTTGCATTCCAGTATAAGGAGATCCAAAGTAGAAATCATAGGCAATGCAGTCTGGTATTATTTTGTATAAGAAAGCCCACTGAACTTTAATCAGTATACTCAGATTAAGGAAAAGGATTTGGACCTGCATAAAAAAATTAGCAAGTGAATATGTTTATGTGTATTAAAATAAAATGCAAGCAATTTGTAATGACTTCTCAGTCCAGCCTTTTGATTTACATATCTTGTCAAGTAAGAAAGCATTTTGTAAAGACAGAATTTTAACACAAATAAAAGTCTTTTTCAAACATCCATGAAAGTTTGAAACATCGTGTAAGTTGGGAAAAGAAATCCTCAGGCAAATACCATGCAATGAATGTGATGCTTGGCAGGCATCTCACAGTGTGGAATGGAATTCATAGGCAGAGGGGTCAGCCAAGGATGAGGGATGTGGCCCTAGCCTCCCTCGGCATCCTCTGGAGAGGTTGCTTGGGCCATGGGTTCAGGTCAGCTAAGTCATTGCCAGACAACCTAGTAAAATTCCACGATCAACCAGTTAGTGATCTGGTCTGTCATTTTTGTTTGTGTGTGTGTTTGTTAAAATCACATAGGTCATATTCTCTGTCCATAAAGTTATAAAATCAGAAATCACAACAGAAGAATGGAGACGTCATATCTTCTACATATCTCAAGTTAAAGAGAAAAATGAAACATTTAAAATGAAGAATAGTGAGTGAATCACAAATCAAGTTCCATGGGTTAAATCTGCTTCTGGCCAAGATGGAGAACAGGGATTTACCCTCCTGAAACAACCAATACACAAGTCACACACACACACACACGTATGTATGTGGATAGACTGAGGAGTCATTAAAAATTGTTTGCATTTTAATCTAATACACATAAATATATATTCACTTATCAATTTTTTGATGCAGGGTCAAGGCCTTTTCCTTAATCCGTGTATACTGATTGAAGTTCAGTGGGCTTTCTTGTACAAAAATATATATATAATAAATATATATATATATATATATATATATATTTAAGATGTGGGGTACACTGCATAATGAACATTTGTATACCTAACCCTGAATTGTACCCCACATCTCTAAAATAAAAATTTTTAAAAATGTGGGGTTACAATTCAGAGTTGGGTAAATAAGTGGTCATCGTATGCAAAACACAGTTTACAACAAGACCATGAACAGCGGAACAAAGGACAGTGCTCTCTGAGAAACAAGAAACAAAGTGAATCATGTGATTGGCTCTGCTTGCTACCTTGAAGGAATTTTTAGGCCGCAATCTGGTAGGGTTTCCGGGCAGGGCAGACAGAGCCTAGCAAAATTCCTGAATCGAGGAGACATAGCTGGGAGTCCAGGGAAACAAATGCAGGTGGAATGCCCTGTACACAGTACTGGAAAGGGGCAAGTTGTATAAGGAGGGAACTCCCGGAGACCTGCACAAGGTTTTCATGAGAGTGCTGATCAGAACACAGGCTTGAAGAACCTACCCAAAGATGGGGAAATAATTCCCCAAGCATTAGAGGCACTACTACCCAGCTGTTCCATGTGACCAGAATCAGTATCTGTTCCCACTAGCCAGACCAGAAAATTTCCTAATTCAGGAGCCACCTACCTATAAGAATATTAAATAGTCTTGCCTCAGTAACATGGCAAATTAACCACAGACAAAATATTTCTCAAATCCTACCTACCAAATCTTAAAAGCAAGCCCTGAAGGGATACAACTCTTTACAAGTAACTGTGCCCCAGAACACAGCTCAAGAAGTTATAGAAATACAAAAATATTAAGCATCCAATAAGGTAAAATGCACAATGCCCAGCATACATTCAAAATTGTAAGGCATACAAAGAAGCAGGAAAATATGTCCAATAATGAGGAGAGTAAGAACCAATGGAAACCAACCCAGAACTGACAAAGATATTAGAGTTAGCAGATGAGGATATTAGAAATTACTATAAACTGTATTTCGTATGTTCAAAGATATAAAAAGATCCAAATCAAAGTTATAATGAGGAAAACTACAATGTCTAAAATGAAGACTGTACTGGAATTAATTGCCAATTAGACTTTGCAGAAGAAAAAAATGTAAAGTTGAAGACATAGCAATAGAAACTATTTAAAATGAAAGACAAGCCAGGCGTGGTGGCACGTGCCTGTAGTCCCAGTTGGAGGCTGAGGCGGATCGCCTGAGCCCAGTAAGTCAAGGCTGTGGTCCAGCCTGGGTGACAAAGTGACAGAGAGGGAGAAAGAGGGAGAGTGAGGAAGAGAGAGGGACAGAGAGGGACAGGGAGAAAGAGGGAGAGAGAGTGGAAGAGGGAGAAGAGGAAGAGAGAGGGGGAAAGAAAAATAAACATGAGCAGAAAAAATAATTTTAAAAATTCTGTACTTAACACAAGAGTGAGCTTTGGGACATCAAGCAGTCTCATAAAAATGCAATTGGACTTTCAAAGGAAAGAAAAATGGGTCTAAAAATTTTTAAATAATTATCTGTATTTTTGAAAACTATAAACCCACAGATCCATGCAGATGGAAACATGAAGAAAACTACACTAAAACACATTATACATAATCAATTGCTCAAAACCTGCCAGAGAAAAATCACATTTATGTGACAGCAGACCTTATATGAAACAAGTGAGAGAACAATGAAGCAACATTTTTAAAGCATTGAAAGAAAAAAACCCATGAACTTAGAATTCTATAGCCAGAACTTATTCAAAAATATATAATTCAAAGTATTTTTCAAAATATATTTTAAAGATGAGACTTTTTTAGATACACAAAAGCTAAAAGAGCGTCTCACCAACAAACTTGCTCTGTAGGAAATATCAGAAGTCCTTCACACAAGAGAACAGTACCAGGTGAATAAATGGATCTACACGAAAGAATGAAGAGCTCTGGAAAAGGAAACTATGGAGGTAAATAAGGTGTCTTTTCTTTTTAAAGTCTCCTTAAAAAAAGAATGTTTTCACAAAAGTGACAGAACAGTGTGGGGCTTATAACATACATAAAAGTAAAATGTGTGCCAACAATAGCACAGCCAGTCTCATTTGAGGATATAAAGTATAAAATCAGGAACTAAAACTGACTATAACTTGAGATACAAGTTTTACAAAAACCGTAAAAAATAGAGTATACAACTCTATAGCAATAAATTTGGAAAAATAGAGGGAAGGGTTGATTTCCTACAAAAGCCTAGGTTATCTAAATTTATCTCCTGAGAAAGCAGAAAATATATCAATAACCAGAGGAAACTGATAAGGGAATCAAAGAGCTACTGCTAAGGCAAACCCAGACAGTTGTATAAATGAGTTTAACAAATCTTGAACAAAACAGTTAATTCCTATATTGTTCCAATTTTTCCAGGGCTGGGACAATGATACATTTACCAGTTCATCTTACAAGGCTAGCAGAACCATAATTCCTGTTAGTAATTTAAAAAGAAAACTATGTGCCAACTCATGGATACAGATTCAGAACTTCCTGAAACTTGAAAAAAATTAATAAATAAAATTCTAGAGTGCATTGAAAGCACAATGTTTTGTGACATGTAGTCATTATGATAGGATGCAATGATGGCTTAGGGTTAGGAAAGCTATTGTATTTAATAAATAAATGTTTTCTCTCATACATCAAAAAGTTGCCATGCACTGGTGTTGTTACATATATGCCATGCCCTGGATACCAGGAATTGAATGGTCAGTAAGAAATGATCCCTGTCTTCAGAACTGTCTAGAGATATGAACAGAAAATTAAAATACGGTAAAGGCTAGAAGATAAACACAGTGTATTTTGGAAATAATGTGGCACTGAATCTAGATTTTAGAGCGCTGAAAAGGCTTCTAAAGGACTACTTAGCAGTTGCCACAAGGATTAAAGTAGGGGTGAAATGATGAGAGGAGACCGGAATAAGCAGATACCAGTTAGGGGTCATTTAGGTTAAGAATTTAGTACTTAATCAAGAGAAAGTCAGAAGCCACTGATGCTTTAATTCAGGTGAGTGACAGCAGATTTACATTCTCAATTCTTAGTGTGGCATAATTTGAGGGAGGACTGGAAGGAGGAAAACATGAGGGAGTTCTTGGAATAATCCTGTTGAGAAAATAGCCCACTCTAGGATGCCAGCAGTGGGTATGGGGAAAGTGGGCACACGAGATGCAATTAGAAAGTGGTATATACTTAAGGAAGGGTAGAAAATACTAGGATACGTATAAAGAGATTTCTTTACTGTAGTATTTGTCAGAAACTTTACGGTGCTGTTGAGTCTCTTAGAAAAAGTCACAATAAACACAATGTCTTCTAGACATTTGATTACAGAATCATTATTTTGCATAATACCGTGACTAGTATTTCATGGGAAACATTCTGGGAGAAACTGCTCTCCCACAGAGATAATCTCTTCTTTCTATTCTTATAGTTCACAGTAGACGTTGAGCATCCCAAATCTGAAATGCCCCAAAATCTGAAACGTTTTGAGCATCTATGAGATAAAGGAAATGCTCATTGGAGAATTCCAGATATGGGATGCCTAACTGGTAAGTATAATGCAAATATTTCAAAATGCAGCAAAATTTGAAGCACTTCCCCATCAGAACTCAATCTGTACTTAAATGAGTTCTCACCAACTATATTCAACTCTTTGAGGCTATCTTGTTCTATCCCCTTACAGAGTTCATGCAATATTTAGTTTGGTTACTTTCAACTGGGTGAAGTTGAAGTGAAAAAGATTCACTGGAATTTCATAAGGTTCCCTCAAAAAGCCACTGAAAAAGGAAGATTATTCTGAATCAAGGTCACCTGTGAACCAATACGGAAGGATCTGACTCACAAGTAAGTTATAAAAAAGCAGTATTAATCTTTAACATCTACAGACTTACTACCTTTCCATAGAGGTACCTGGAAACAACAGGCTCATGAGAAACAAATCCTATTAAAAACCACTTAAGCAAACAAATCTTAACTCTATGCTGCATAAATAGCTCCATTTACCCTAGATACAGAAAAACTGAATGCATGCAGAAGCAGAAAATCTGACTGTACATAAACTCCTAGAGACCAGGGAGGGTAACTGAATTAGTTAACTGTGCTCCAAATAATAATTCAGTGGCAAATAATTCAGTGGCAATAATTCAGTGGCAAAAGAAATGCTCATTGGAGCATTCCAGACTTGGGATGCTCAACTGATAGGCATAATGCAAATATAAACATTCTAAAATTTTAGAATGAAATAATATCTGTAGATTTATATGTTCAACTGAAAATCTGATTCTGAAATATCAGGTTCCATATGTACAGAAGATATTTCAGGATGCTCCAAATTAAGCTGACATTCTTAATACCAAACAAGCACTGACTAAAATTACGTTGGTATTTTTGCATACAATGTCTCTAAAGTTTGTGATGTCAAAAAGATAAGACACACCTCTCCTTTTATGTTAATATATTAAAAAGCAACATAGTACAAATGATGTGGTATTAAAAGGATCCATATTTTAAGGAATTAATTTTTATAAACAATTCTGCAATTAAAAGGAAACAGTATCTTGATACATAAAACTCTTGTTAAACAAGATTTTTAAAAATTTAAATCAGGAAATGTTAAGATTAAATTTTCAAAGGTTCAAACAAAAAAGTAACCTGTACGATCACCGTAAGATGGGTTCTTGTACGCATGTCCTGGGCACTTTAAAGACGTTAAAATTTTTAACATTTTTAAAGTTTACAGAAGCAGCACCTCAAGGTATCATGAATCTTTTTTTCCAAAAAGTATACTTTCAGTAAAACATTTTACCTTACCATACAGTGACACTTCTGTTCTTCCTAAAAAAGGTGATTTACACTAATACTGTATTTTTAAGGTAAAAATATACATGTAGAGATATTTAACTTCCTGAGTGACTTTAGTCATACATTAAACATGATTTAATGAACAAATTCTAAGATTTTAGAATGAGATAGTATGTGTAGATCTACACTTGTATGCTCAACTATGGTAAAATTCAAGAGCATGTCCCAGAATTTATGCTTAAATTCTAAGTTAAGCAATGATTTAGCTCCTCTTTACCAATAAGCTTTCTCAAAGAGAATGTGTTATTAAGATGAATCACTGGAAAGTTGTATTTTCTAATTTAACAAAATATCAATACCCACTTTAGACTGCCAATTTGGATGTTTCCTATTATCTATACCAGAATCCGTTTCACTAACAAGAAATTTCTTGCAGTACAAAAATATAACAAATAATTAAAATATTTGCTTTATCAGACCGCCAATTTATAAATTTACCCCTCCCTAAAGTGTCTAAAATGATTAGGAATTGTGGCATTTTCTTCTGCATAAAACCCTTTCCTCTTCATAAAACCCTGAGGTGAAAGGTTATCAATGAAAACTGGAACCACAATTCTTCTCATTCTTGTATTAAATTGTAGGTATCGGTCTTATAAAACTTACAAAGAAATACAGCAACTCATGAAGCTGCTCTGTACAGTCTTTCAACAAAACAGTCCCAGACCAACTTAGTCAAAGGGCCCAAAATGACCCTATAAAGACAGTGTTCTTCTCACACTTGCTAGTGCCGAGGTGAGCGCCATTTTCCATCTCTACTACTGTCTCTTCTGTTATCACAGTCATGGCTCCAGTCACTGTGATTCCTATCTTCGTAGAAGAAATCATCTCTGCTTCCTCTGTAATGATGGTCAGACCCATGATCAGAGTAACGCTGTTCCCTGCTATAATGTCTATCAGCTAGGTAGGGATGAGAACTCAGCCTGGCTTTGCGCTGTGATGATGGGGCATCTTGGCGCCACTGAGAGCTTGAAGACTGGCTAAAAGAATGAGTGTGTGATTGAACTGATGGTGAAAATCCAGACTGATCCATAGGTGAAGAACTGTAATTTCCACCATATGACATCTGTCTCAAAACACTGTTCATCTGAGGGAAAGAAAGAAGGAAGTATTAACACTTCTGTTTTTGTTTCACTTTTATATTTTCATTTTATTTTATTTTTATTTGTTTTTATTTCACTTTTATATTTTCATTTTGCGGACCTGTGAAAAACAAAAGGCTAGTGACCACAAACCAAGGTAGTGATTTGGGACCCAAGTAGCTACCAACAGCTTCCTAACTGAATGACTGATAACCAAAGATGGAACAGTAAAAAACAGCTAAGATATGAAGCTTATTCTCATGGTGGTATCATTACAAAATAAATAAATAAATACATAAAGGTCAAGTGTGCTAACAGACTTCAGCATATTAAAAAGAGTTTATTATGATAAGAAGTCACCCAGGATAGGCTGCAAGAACATCAGAAAATGAATCTCCAGTACTTGTATATACACATAATACATCAATGATGGTTGAAAGAAATACAAATGTAAAGCAGTTTTACTTCTATTTATCTTCAGTCTTTAAAGTACATATTTCAACCTAGTGAAAACTAAAATGAAGGCCAGGCATGGTAGCTCACGCCTGTAATCCCAGCACTTTGGGAGGCTGAGGTGGGAGGATTGCTTGAGCTCAGGAGTCTGAGACCTTATCTCAAAACAAACTAAATAAATAAAAAATACACTTAAAAAATAAAATAAAATGCTCAATCTACAAAGATCATGCAAGGCTAACAAAAATTTGAGAAAAAGTAGCTGGGCATGGTGCCTCACACCGATAGCTTGAGGCCAGAAACTTGAGAACAGCTGGCAACAAAGCAAAACCCTGTATCTACAAAAAAACAGAAAAATTAGCTGGGCATGATGGTGTGCACCGGTAGTCCCAGCTACTTGGGAGGCGAAGTAGGAGGACTGCTTGAGGCCTGGAGTTTGAGGCTGTGGTGAGCCATGATCATGCCATTACACTCCAGCCTGTATGACAGAGTGAAACCCTGTCCCCACCCCTCAAAATAAGAAAAAGAAAATCCTGTCCCCACCCCCCGAAAAGAGAGAAAGGTTATTTTATACCTTAAGGATTTAACAAATAAAACATCCAAGTTAACAAAGTTTATCGAAACAGTTATCTGATGTAACACGAACATTTTACAAAGTATAAGCAACTCAAGTTAAAAAAAAATCAGCTTACCACTGCTTGTCTCTGAAAATTTTCTGGAGAAGAGAAAGATCTTTGAATTATCTGTGCTGATGGAGTCATGTTATCCACGGTCCTTTCATACCTGCTAAAATTAAAACCAAAATACAATCATTCATTCGACAAATATTTACAAAGTAACAGCCAAGCCGGGCTCCGTGGCTCAGCCTGTAATCCCGCGCTTTGGGAGGCTGAGGTGAGTGGATTGCCTGAGCCCGCGGGTTCGAGACCTCATCTCTACAATATATCAAAAAATCAGCTGGGCGTGGTAGCGCGTGCCTGTAATTCCAGCTACTCGGAAGGCTGAGGCGGAAGGATTGCCGGAGCCCAGCAGGCCAAGGCTGTGGTGGCCGGGCCACTGCACTCCAGTCTGGGCAACGGAGTGAGACGCCAACTCAAAAAAAAAAAGAACAGATACATAAAACAATCTAACATAGCAATACAGAAAAGAGATAAGAGCATAAAGAAGTTATTTACTCATACATTTTGAAACCATTACCTAAGAAAATTCCTAATAAATCATTTTAATAGTTGAGAAATGTTACCTGCCAGGAGATGTGGCGGTAGGGCTTGAATTTCCACCATGATGCTGGGAATACAACACACTGACATCTTGTGAGGCATGACTACTTCCTAAAATGAAATATCATGAAAAATTCTTGATATAAAATTTAATTTGAAATGTTGTCTTCCTCATCTCAAATCGCTCCAAAAAGGTGAACACAGTTTAAAAGAGAAAAAAATCTGCTCCACTGCTTTATAGTTCTATCTGAGTGCAAATTATAAATGTATAATACCAGATATATAAAACAAAGGACTCCAAACAGGGTACTATCCAATGTGTAAATATCCAATCTGGCCACAATATTCTGATCCCCACACATAAGATCGGATACATAGAAAATTTCACCCTCATATGATCAAGAATCATAATTTGTAAAGGTAAGTTACAAAGCAGCCAGAAGCACGTTCAGAAAATAAACCTTGCCCCTTTCAGAGCACCCAAACACAACGCTCAGCAATATAGCTATGTTCTTTTCATGAACCCCAAATGAAATTCTAAACTCAGTTTTAAAATTACTATTTTCAAAATTCATATGTAAATATGGATTACTACCCATTTTCGGGGATATATAAAGTGTGCTATTGACAAAACTTAAAAAAGTAGTTTCATCCGGGCCAGGTGTGGTGGCTCATGCCTGTATTCCTAGCACTTTGAGAAGCTGAGGCTGGAGGAATGCTTGAGGCCTGAAGTTCGACACAGAAGTTCTGCCAACATAGCAGAGACCCAGTCTCTACCCCCAAAAAAGAGGTTCTTTTAAAGTGAGTAAGTCCCAAACCCAAAAACAAAGCAGCAAATAACTCCCCCCAACAACATCACTGAACAGTTACCTGATCTAAACTGAATTTTGATAGGCCTTCCAAAAAGTTTGATTCCATTAAGTAGATTCATTGCATAAGGAACAGACACTTCGTGTTTGAAATTCACAAACGCAAATTGCTTTGGTTTACCATCCTTATCTTTTGGAATTTTCACCTTTATTACTGGTCCAGCCTACAAACAAAAAAGCGTTTGGAGTTTAAAGAAATCAATGTCAGGAAAAGACTCAAATTTTACAAATAAGAGTCTACGAAGTTTAAAAACAAAACAAAACAAAAAAAGTAATCAAAACCTTTTTTAAAAAAAGACGCACATGGATTTCCCTGTGGGTTAGAGTAAAAAATAAAAAAAAAAAATCCTAGTTATGACTCAAAATTAGATTCCCTTATTTGGGGAAGGGGCCCATGAGGAACAGGAAACAAGTACTTTTACAATGCACAGCACTTTATGACTTTTTATTAACAAGGGGACCAACAGCCCTCATAGTCCCACTCCACGGAAACC
This sequence comes from Tarsius wallacei, assembly GCA_963574415.1. Classification (NCBI taxonomy): domain Eukaryota; kingdom Metazoa; phylum Chordata; class Mammalia; order Primates; family Tarsiidae; genus Tarsius; species Tarsius wallacei. Next base: position 28,018 of record CAUYQG010297851.1, read on the forward strand.
ACCGTTTATCAAGAGCAAGGGAGAATGATCTTCTCGAAATAAAAATTCACTTTTGTATGGATTATGATTCATCAATCCAGCAATACCAGTTATCAGGGGATAGGGCTGTGGGAAATCGGACACTCAAGACGACTTCCCACATGTTCGCACAGCAACACTAAGATCCCGCTCCTCTCCTGAGTGTTTATGATTCTGCTTTAAAGGCTTTAACAATACTGCCATTTCACAAGCAGCTTACGTGGAAACGAGATACACGCGAATTAGTGGAAATACAGCGTGCCAGTCAGACAAGCCCAAACCCGGTTATCTCGAGGGGAAGAGGAGAAAAGGAGGAATACGAAAAAGCCCTGCCCGACGAAGATCCTCCCCCTTCCCCTCCCCCCCAACCCCCGCACGAGGTCCCCGAGGACCCCCGGACGTTCCCCACGGGAATGCTTGGCTGAGGATCCTCCGCCACCTTCTCGGGTTGTCACTTTGGGCCTGAACCGAGCAGGATCACGCCAATCAAGCGGCGCCCACGAGCGCCTCGCTCCCCCCGCGCAACCGTCACCCCCCGTAGCCCGCCTGCCGGGGGCGCTCACCCTGCGCCAAGAAAGAAAGCGGGGAGGGCCGCTGGGCCGGGCCCGGGCGACCCCGACAACGAAAAGCCAACGGGCCGGCCCCAGCCGCTCACCTGGTGGAAGAGCTCGAAAAGGATCTCCTCGGTCACCTTCGTCTCGAGGTTGCCCACAAACAGAGTCCGATCCGCTTCCGCCGCCGCCGCCCCCATCTCAGCGTCGCCCCCTCCCGAACCCGGCCGAAGGGTCGCGGCCGACGCACCCACTGCGCACTCTCGGAAGCCCCACGACCTCACGCTCCCCGGACGTCGCCGACGTAAGCGTCCAGCGCGCATGCGCGCAGCCGGCGGCGCGGCGCGCGGGACCGACTGCGCAGGCTCGCGAGGCGGGCGGTCGTTACGAGCGGCTCCTCGACTCGCCGCCCGGCTGTTAGGGATGGCTTCCGGCGCCGTCGCTGCAGCCGGGACCGGCTAGACTGACCCGTGGAGCCGCCCGGGGCCCACCTCGTCCAGGGACGTAACGCAGATACTGCGGGCGGTGTTTGAAGATGGCCCTGAACGGCGCGTCCCTGTCCGCCGGCGATCGGGGGAATCGGGTGGCCCGCCGCTCTTCCCGCGACGACCTCAACGCGTCGGCCTTGGAGTTGGCGATGGTCTCCGGAGACAGCTTCCTCGTCGCCAGGCCCGAGGGGACGCTTCATCCAGGACCTCGGCCGGTGGTGCGGCTGAGCCTTCGCCCCGAGATCCGTCGGGCGAATGGTGTCGGTCGGAGCCCAGCCTGCTTTCTGAAGGGGAGGGAGCCGGATGGCCGGAGCCGGAGCCGGAGCCGGAGCCGCCAGGCCAGATTCACACCCTACCCGATCGTCGAGCCGAACGTCGACCTCCTGAGAAGCGTGCTGCAGCGGCGCCTGGTTACCTTAGCAAGTGTCATCGCAGCCCAGATTTTGGCCTAACACGCACGCCTTCCCGCCGGCCCTCCATTCCCTTGTCAACAGGCTCTCTGAAACCCTTTCTTGGAGTATCAGCCGTCTCGTCGTCGTCGTCTTTCTAGAGCGCCGTGTTTTCGTGTAGTCGGCTACTGGGGAGTTGTGTGGGTGCAATCTGGCACGAAGGGAAGTTCGGCCGCTGATTAGGTCAGGGTTGTGTGCGGCCAGGGGGATTAGATCAGGAAGGAGGAGGCAGAAGGGATTTTCCCTAGGTCGTCACAAAGCTGGGCTGGCGGGGTCATCGTCCCCAGAGGGCAGCGGTTCTTTGATTTCGCATCTTTCCCCTAAGGGTTCCGCACCTCTCCGAGTTCCTCAACCCCTCCCCTGCCAGTTCCCCTACTTTGAGACTTGTAATTCCAGCTTCCTTAACTGCCTACCTCTTTACCTTGGACGCTTCCCTTTACCACGTTGGTGAAAAGGAATGCTTATTTCTTTTTTTTCTTTTTTTGAGTAGGAGTCTCACTCTGTTGCCCAGGCTGGAGTGGCAAGCTCGCAGCCACCGCACCCTCGACCTGCTGGGCTCAGGCGATCCTTCCACCTCAGCCTTCCAAGTAGCGGGAACCGCAGACATGTGCCACCATGCTTGGCTAATATATATTTTTTTAATTGTAGAGACGAGGTCTCGCCATGTTGCGTGGGCTGGTATCGAACCCCTGAGCTCAGGCATTCCTTTCGCCTCCGCCTCCCAAAGTGCTGGGATTACAGGCATAAGCCACCATGCCTGGCTGAAATGCTCATTTTTTCATTAACTGGCTTATCCTTACGTCTTTTCTTTAGCACTTACCCTCTTCCATCTCCCCATTCACATTTTAATCTCTTTTTAAACCTTTTTTTTTTAATATATAAAAACGAGGTTTCTCTGTGTTGACCTGACTGATCTTGAACTCCTGAATTTAAGCAGTTCTCTGCCTCAGCCTCTCAAAATACTGAGATTTCAGACGTGAGACACCACACCCTGCTACTTTTTTTTTTTCAAAGTGTATGTACAAGCTCCAATCTCAATCACACTGAAAACAAGAAAAACAATGCCTAAACCTTAACCTTTCTTTCACTAACATTCTTAAATCAATTTACATTCCTTTGCTTGCCAAAGGCTCCAAATTAATTTTCACTTTGTATTTGTAATTGTACTATTTGCCCCAATCCCAGCTCCTTAATCTGAAACTACTGTCCCACAATACACTAGTAGAAACATTAGTCATACAGTCTCTTGTCAGAAAACTGTTTACTGACTGTGTGGCATCTTCCTTGAAATTTCTTGTCTTAACTCAGTCAACTGTTCAACAATGTTTACAGATCTCCAGTAAGCACTGTGGATGAACTTTACATAGTCCTGCAATCAAGGAGTGTGTTCTGGGTGGGGAGGCTAGTAAGTCAAGAAACGCCACACTGAGCTATTCATTAGGTACAGTAATAAAAATAAGTAGTGGTTGCAATGGCTTTTCATAGTACTGCACTATCCTAGTTCTCTTACCTGGCTGATTACTCTGCTGCTATTTTTGTTGAGTGCTTTTACTGAGTGCCATTTGCAAGTCAGTGTGCTAAGACTTTTATTCATCGTGTATCGAGGACTTATTCTGTGCCTGCTACTGCTTGCATTAGGCGCTTAGAGTAAAACAGTGAACACAATACATAAGTTCTCTTATGGAGCTTTATATATGTTACTTGATGATTCTCATAGCAACCTGGAAGAGAAGTACTGTACTTGCATTTTGTTGCTGAGAAACAACCTGAAGGAGATGAAGCAGACTTTCCAAAGTCACACAGCTAGTGAATGATAGAGCCTTGCAGCCTTTTCATTTTGTTTCCCCTTAGGAATATAGAAATATTTGAGTGATTATTTTCTCAATTGTTCCAAGAATAATACACAACTATTTCAGATATCTAAAAAGAAGTTAGTTCATAATATACAATAACCTGATCATTACAAAAACCCATGCTTGAGATAGAATAATAAAATTAAGGCTGAAGATAAGGAGGATTTTCTTAAAACTTGGAGACGCCTACTAGTGAAAAATGCCATCTCAAAAAATAATGAATTAGCTACCAGAAAGCTCAGATAGAGGCTGAATCCTGTGAAGGACTTAGAGGAATTCTCAGAGTGTGAAATAGGACTAGATGACTTTTTTAGCTTTTTCTCAATCTATTGTTCTATACAGATAAATGTGATTATAACTGGAAATGTGGAATTAGGGGAATGAAAAAGAAAACTCAACCTGAATGCCCATAAGCTGATCAGTGGAAAATGAAAATGTGGTGTACATAACACACACACAACATGGAATACTATTCAGTCATGAAAAGGATGACATAATGTATTTTGCAGCAACTTGGGTGCAATTGGAGACCATCCTAAGTGAAGTGAATGCAGGAACAGGAAGATACTGCATATTTTCGCTTATAAGTGTGAGCTAAGCTAAGGAACTGCAAAGACATAAAAAATAGCATAAAGGACATTGACATGGGGAGGGGATGATAAGGGTGAAAAATCACCTAATGGGTACATTGTGCATAGGTGAGGGTGGAGGGTACACTTAAAGCCCAGACTTCTTCACCACTATATAATGCATCAAATGTCACCAAAACTCATTTGTACCCACTAAAACCATTGAAAAAATTTTTTTTAAATTAGATATTATACATTGGGTAACCCTATCAGCAAACCAGGACACTTGAGAATGGAAGAGGTTGCTATCAATTATGCTGAAGTGACAGGCATAAATTAGGGCTGCCCCAGGCAGACCAGTTGGCTCATAATTAAAACCGGCAATATGCGATGTGAAATGAGGGAAGAAAAGTCTGGCATAAGAATACAGAGGTGTGCCAGTCACGGTGGCTCAAGCCTGTCATCCTAGCACTTTGGGAGGCCGAGGTGAGAGGATTGCCTGAGCCCACAGTTTCGAGACCAGCCTGAGCAACTTGGTGAGACCTAATCTCTAAATAAATTTAAAAAGTTGCTGGGTGTGGTGGTGTGTGCCTGTGGTTCCAACTACCGGGAAAGCTGAGGCGGAAGGTATCACCTGAGCCCAGCAGGTCGAGGCTGTGGTGATTGTGACTGTGCCACTGCACTCCAACTTGGGCGACAGAGTGAGACTTCAACTCAAAAATATATATATATGGAAGTGCACAAGAGCAAGGGAGAACCAAGTGGCAGTGACTTCACTTCTGTTTCTTCTCATGGGATCACCAGGAGTAGGGCTATGGTTGAATAACAGTATACATGCCAGAGAAAAAGAAAATGGTGTGGTTTGTGTTTTGTTTGGCAAGAGGAGAACCTTGTTCACAGAAGTGCTTTGTTATTTTAAGTCCAAGTCAGTGAATATCTAAATTGTCCTTGTTCTTAACATCTGCAGTATTCTAGTTACAAGGTGACCCTTGAGTCACAAAGACTTATTGTAGAAGCAAGAACGAACATAAACCTCTTTCAGTGAAACTACTACGTAAAGCAGGGACAACTAAGTTTCACAAGAACAGACTATGTTATCAACAATTCATGTATTAGTGCACAAAATGAATTTTTATTCAACATCAGTGATTAAACATAGTAGATTGTCATTCTAAGATAGATGAGTTCTAAGAGTAGCCTAAAAGTTAATACTTCTGTAAGTTTTTAAAACGCCATTGTAACTTCCTATTATTATTTCCCCTGCTTATTATATCATACTAAGCAACTGGCTAGCATGTGTTGAAGTAGAGTCCTGTTAGGCTATTTACTTCCTTTACTCATCAGTACTAAAACTAAAAAGAAAAGTTTTAAGACTCTTAAAAAGAAGAGTGAGTTTGTTTTACACATCCATTTGGGATAGAGGGGAAAAAGACCTCAGGAGCTAGATCTGGTGATAAGTGCAACTTCAAGAGGGGTGACTTGGAAGAAAAGAAGGAAGAAAGCCAATAGGAGGAAACGGTAAGTGCCAGAAGGCTCAACTGCCTTTTGAGCACAATTATGTTTTTCATCTTCTTGGTGAGTTTATCCAGATCCTACTAAGGTGAAGCTTTTGTCTTCCCGATTTTTCTGAAAAGTAGGTTCATTTTCCTAGCCAATCAAATGTATGTTTGAATACCTATGACTCTATACCACCACCTATGTCCTGTCCTTATTGCCTATTTCCATTCAGTTGCAAATTCACAATGTATTTATGTTGGCTTTCAATAATCACTCTCATCACCTGGGCTATATTTACCTGGACACAGCCCGTTTTCTTCATCTCTGACTCTATTTCATCCTCAATGTATATAGCCTTCAGGCTAATATTCCTAAAGCACATTTCTACGTGACTACTATGCCAGTGTTTCCCAGACTATATTCTACAGAACCTCCACTAGAAATACAAGATACTCATTTGATAAAAGACTCAAGGTCAATAAATTTGATAAGTGGCACATGCTTTAAGCACCTTCTTGGAGAATGATAATGTGTAATAGCATGTTAAAGATTCGGAAAAAGAAATCTCTTTAACTTAGTTTAACTAGTGTTCCACAAATGTATTTTCCATAAATTGAACAATCTGGCCATACTACTGTCTTCCTGAGGAGAGTCTCTTCTACAGAAAAATTAGAGCTGTCTTACTTAAAAGCTCCACTGAACCCAATTTTTCAGATATTAGAACTGGAATTTTATATAGTGTGGCAGATTTTAGTTTCCAGAATGTTAGTAGTTAGCAGCTGGATGCAGTGACTTATGCCTTTAGTATCAGCTACTCAGGACTCTGAGGTGGGAGGATCCCTTGAACCCAGGAGTTGGAGGCTGTTGCGAGCTGTGATATACCACTGCACTCTAGCCTGGGCCACAGAGGAAGACTGTCTTTAAACAAACAAACAAGGCAAGTTGGTTGGTTTTCTCACTCGTAGTTTGATAGGTTCAACCCTGTCTTTGGTGCCTATCAATGTTTTTAGTGGGTGGGTTGGAGAACGGAGGCAAGCGTGCAGCTATAAATTCCCTAGGCTGAGGATCAAGGTTGGCATTATTACTCATGAAAATCATTAGGAACATCCCTTGATGAACACAGGTAGGCACAATCATTTCTTAACTGCTAATGATGTATTTTTTAAGGTAATGGTTTGCTTGACTCATTTCATTGGAATATCTGAAGAGAACCCTGCTTCAAAATGCGTTTTCTAAGAGGAGAAAAATATTGCCTTCAGCTTCCCAAAGACCTGAAAGATACTGAAGCACTACAACTCTAATACATTGCACACTCCATAAACAGACATTTCAGACTTTTCATAATCTGACCAGTTACATTGCCAGCATTTTCTTCTTAACTCCCTCAGGCAGTTGCATGCTCTTCTCTGCCTCTGTGCCTATGCCAATTCTAGTCCCTTTAACTAAATTACTCGTCCTCATTTTCTGCCAGTTGAACTTTCACCTATCTAGGTTAGTCAAGGCTTTACATTGCAAAGAGCACACCCAATTTAACAGGTTAAGCAGAAAAGAGACTATATTGACTCACAGAGCTGGGAAAGTGTGGATAACATCCAATATTTTGTCTACCTATCAACAATTGATCCTCCATCCAACAGCACCATGGTTTTTCTTTTTCTTGAGCTTCTTCCCCTCATTCTCTGTTCAGGTATTTGGATGAGATTTCACAGCTATCTCCAGAGTCGGAGGTGTAATCTGTGTTCATCTCCCCCACGTTGAGGCTCCCTGGGGGCAGACAACACGTGTAAATGTATAATGTGTCCAATGAGTAGATATTGAATGAATGTCTGTTAAATGGATGAATAACCTTTACAGACAGGCTATCTCTCCTTGGAACCAAAATCCCAAAATAGAACATTTCAGGAAGGCAAGGGCAGGAATTGTAGTCTCTTTGGTCTAAAATTATCTAGTTGCCTAGGTAGATAATAGTAACATGGTAAGTCAAATAACCTTTGCTTGAAGATTTAGTTCAACGTGACATCAATCTGCCTCTAGGAATACGACCTAAAGTTATATGCTCATCCAAGATATGGACAAGTACTTATGCACATAAATATTTAATGCATTAACATTTTTCCTTATTATAGTTTTAAAAACTCCTAGAAACATATGTCCAAAATACTTCATGTGTATATAAAAAACAATCAGTGCTTACTACGCTAGGTTGCTGCTAACCATTTTCTCAAGGATTGTTTCATTTAATCCTTACAATCATTTTATGACAGGGGTTGACAAACTTTTTCTGTAAAAAGTCAGGTAATAAATATTTGAGACTTTGTGGGCCAAGAGGCAAAATCGGAACTTTTATGTAGCTACTTATGCCACAAGAGAGGAAACAAACCTCCACAAAATTTGTGCTGATGAAATTCACAGTATACTTATAACTGAGTACAATTTTTGTAATGCTAATGCTATCAAAGAAAAGATGGAATCTTTTGGGGGGGATAACATTTTGTCTAACTGGAATACAAAGTTAAGTGTTCTTTATTATCAAAATCAATGGCAAATGCCCATCTATAAATGCTGGTTTTTAATGAGATTTTTATGTATTTTCTCTTTGAAAATGTCTTTTCATACAGATAGATACTGATATGAATCCACAGGCATATGACTTTAATTGAGCATATTCATCATTTGCAAGGCACTTATACAATACTATTAAATTCTTCTCTTGATTTTTTCCTTTTAGAATGTCATTATATTGCAGATTAATTGCTTCCAATTGAAATTTAGGTAGACGCGCCTTGATTGCACAGTTAAATGGATTCTGAATTATCAACATTTCTTTGCACTTATCCAGGTCCAAAAGATACTGTTAGAACTCTAGTTTGAGCTTGGAAAAATATAACTACTACAAATTTGTGTGGATATCAACATCTTGCTTCTTGGTGGCTTTTTGTTTGTTTGTTTGCTTGTTTTACTTTATATAGTTTTTCTTCTAAGACATCTTGTTATAACATTGCTTCTTGTTTTGCAGCCAAGTATCTCAGCCTTAAAATGTATTTTAAAGTTTTTTTCCCTCCTATCTCTTAATCTCAAACCTCAAAACATGTCTTGGAAACCTTTTCACCACGCATGCTTGTCTGAGGGTAAGAAATCCCTGGGGCGAATCTTAAAACAGCCTGACTGTGTGACCCTCCCATTTGGCGAGAGTCATGAGATGGTTGATCCATAACCCAACTGCAGCTAACATAATACCAACCAGACTCCAGGAGGACCATCCCCCAACATAAGCCACCAAGACACCACCAGTGCAACGCCTGCATGTTTCCCATATCAAGTTTCTTTCTTTCTTTTCTTTTTTAAGTGAAAAGAAGTTTATTAAAAGAAAAGAGGAACAGAATGTAGTCTACTCTATGAGCAGAACAGCCCCTGTACATTGATGGATATTCAGCTAGAAAATAAAGACAAGTTTGTTTATTTATTTATTTATTCATGTATTTATTTATTGAGTTGGAGTCTCACTCCGCCACCCAGACTGGAGTGCAGTAGCACGCTCACAGCCACGCTGGCATCGGCCAGCTGCTGGGCTCAGGCCATCCTTCTGCCTCAGTCTTTCAAGTAGCCAAAACTACAGGCATGCGCTACCACTCCTGGCTAATTTTTTTTTGAGTTGGAGTCTCACTGTCGCCCAGACTGGAGTGCAGTGGCCGCTCCCGGCCACCACAGCCTCGACCCACTGGGCTCCGGAGATCTTTCCGCCTCAGCCTTCCAAGTAGTTGGAACTACAGGCACGCACTACCACACCCAGCTAATTTTTGGATTTATTGTAGAGATGAGGTCTCGCCAAGTTGCCCAGGCGGGTCTCCAATTCATGGGCTCAGGCAATCCTCTCACCCCAGCCTTCCAAAGTGCTGGGATTACAGGCTTGAACCTAAAACAAGTTTATTGATATGACAAAACACAGGCTGCTCCATAGGTAGAGCAGCCTGGATGGGTCTATAGAAAGAACAGCCAAGTTTCCATTTTAAAACCCTTGTGCTCAGCTTTAAAAGCTGCAGTGGTGTTTTTGAGGCATAAGCCTGTCCATTTCCCCATCTGCCTGCTTTTGGAATAAAGTCACTTTTCTTCCATCATCTCTCATCTCTTTGGCTTTGGGTGACGAGTGGCTGAGCTTGCTCCGGTTACAGTTTTAATTTTTAACAGATAGGAAGTGCATAAAGCAAAAAGCAACTTGAGATTGCTCGTGCCTCCAACAGTGTTAGTTGTTGAAATGACTTTCCACCGTGTAAATATGTCATGTAAGCACAGTTTTGCCATATAATTTTAGGTTTCAAGGAACAAAATCAAGTCTGTAGCAAAAGCTAATCTTGGAGGCCATGTGTCACAGTTCATTAAGAGTGGTTGTGGGCAGTTCTTCCAACCATTTAGAAACATACAAACCATTCTTAGCTGAAGGGCTGGATTTAGTCCTTGGGCCTTAGTTTGCAGAGAATTTTAGTAACTTCCCAAGGGCACAAAACTATTTGGTGGCGGAGTAGGATTGCAAATTCAGTTAGGCAGTCTGGCCTCAAAAGAGCTTATTGATTTGGTGTCTATGCAGACTACTTGTCAGGCTAGGGCAGCCAGTGGCCAAATCCAGCATGGGGTTTTCTTTGGCTAACAGATTCTTTTCTTAAAAAGATGCATTATGCAATATTTAATATGTACAAAACAGTATAAGTAAAATGCAACCAATACCCATATAGTTACCACTCAACTTAGATAAAATATTGCTCCGCACTTTAAATCCCTTCTGTTTACTTCATTTTTATAATCTGCTCACATCACCTTCTCCTGCCAGACATAATCATTGTCCTAAATGTGATGTTTTGCATTCCTGTGCTTTATTTTTTTAAAAACTACTTTCACTGAATGTGTATTCCTAAGTGTACTATTGAATTGTTTTGCCTGTTTGAAAATAATATAAATGGTATTATACTGCAACATATTCTTCTGAGACTTGCTTATTTTCTCCACTCGATTTTGTCAGCACATGTTTAAAAATAAAACTAAATTTGAATGCTTTTTGGTGGGACATGCATTTTCCGTTACCACCCCTGCCCCGTAGTCATCTATTTTGTATAATTTAGTTGCCTACCTGCTGCTCCCTGAAGCCATTTAAGCCTACAGCCCCTGATTTTAAATGGCATTCAATATGTGGCCTTTATTTTGAAATGACCTACTAGGAAGATAATACAAGAACTGATTGATTTATGTTAATTAGTTAAAAATAACCTAAAGTTAATATGATTAAGAAATAAATGCCATGTCTGTAATCCTAGCATATGCGCATATTTTTAAAATTTTAGTAATGAACTTTTTGTAATATGACATTTATGTTATATATGATAAAACTGGATATGAATTTGTATGTATTATATGATCTCACCTAGGTGAGTAAAATGTGCATAGAAAATTCTAAAAGTAATTTTGCCAAAATGTTATTTCTGAGTGGTGGCATTTGTGTGATATGTACTGTATGCTCATTATATTTTTCTGAATTTATAGCATAATGGTAAATTTTTATCATAAAGTATTTCTAAAATTTAAATAATCTGTAAAATATTTTAATAAGGCTATTATTATTTCTTTTTATTTATTTACTTTCTTTATGTTTTTTTTGTTTGTTTTTGAGATGAGATTTCACTCTGTTGCCCAGGCTGGATGCAGTGGCACAATCCTGGCTCATCATGTCCTTGAACTCCTGGGCTCAAGTGATTCTCCCGTCTCAGCCTCCTGAGTTGCTGGCATACACCAACATCCAGCTAATTTTTCTGTTTATTGTAGAGACTAGGTTTCATTGTGTTGCCCAGGATGGTCTCAAACTCCTGGGCTTAAGCAATTCTCCTTCTCCACCCTCCCAAAGTGCTGGGATTAGAGATGTGAACCACCATGCCTGGCATTTATTTCCTAATCATATTAACTTTAGGTTATTTTTTAACTACTTAACATAAATCAATCAATTATTGCATTGTCCCTCTAGTAGTTCATTTCAAAATAATTATAAATGATATATAGTGGTGATTGCATGAATTAAATAATGCACACATACATTAGCTCTGCTGAATCATTTGTCTTAAACCCTATGAAAGCAAAGATTGTTCATGTTGATACAGTAGTGGGGTAGGTTATGATCTCTGTACTCAATAAATTTGTTGAGCAACAAGTAGGTCTTTTTTGACTAGAGAAAATGTCTTTCTCTAGTTTAACATGATTATTTTCATATGTATAGTACATATATATATATATAAACCTTGTTTGAAATGTGAGGATGATGTTCTTTTGTTGTTGTTTAATTCAGGGAAACCCCTTTTGTTTCAATACTAATTTTAAATTGTTTTAAAAAGTATTTGTAAGACTAATTCATGTGTGGGGATATATATATAAAATGTTGTAAGGTCATTCTGATCATTGTGCAAAATAGACATGTATAAACTCATATGTATGAGGTCTTAAGATGATGTCAGTAAATTCCTTTGATATGTAGATACTAAAAATAGACCCCATCCTATATCAAGTTCCATTTCCTAATTGGCTACAATGAGAGTACACCTTATAAACTCTCTCTGAAACTACTGTCAAAGACTATTGCGGATAAATAGTTGTATATTCATGTGATGAATTACTCTTAATACTCAGCAACAAAGAGGAATTATCATTGGAAATATACACAACCCAGATGAATTTTAAAAACATTCTGAGTGAAAGAAGCCAGATATAGAAGAGTATATACTACATGATTCTATTTAGACAAAACTCTGGAAAAATAAATCTAATCTACATTGGCAAAAGCTGATCAGGGGTTACTTGAGGATAGGAATTGACTGGGAAGAGGGGGCACTAAGGAATATTTTGGAGGATGATGAAAATGTTTATATTTAATTGTGTTGATCATTATATGGTATAAACAATAGTCAACACTTATCAGACTGTACAATTAAAAAGGATATTTTTATTGTACATAAATTATTAATTCATTCATTTATTCATTCATTTATTTAGAGATGGGGTTTTGTTCTGTCATCCAGGCTGAAGTGCAGTGGTGCAATCATACCTCATTGCAACCTCAAACTCTTGGGTTCAAGTGATCCTCCCACCTCAGCCTCCCAAGTAGCTGGGATTAGAGGTGTGAGCCACTGCACCTGACTCTGTGTATACCTTATATTTCAATATAATTGGAAAATAAGCAGACCAAAAAAATAAAGATTTTACTAAGAAAAAGGATAGTCTATATAGTATTCCTAAAAAAATCCTATAAGCAAATATTTGCCAGGTTTTCTACTGTTAAAAGAAGAGTGTGCCCCAGTATGAGAACACCAACATCTAATTTGTAGAGATGGATATATAGCTAGATAAAGCTGCCAAGTGAGAGTCATTAGCTTTTCTTGTTCTTGCTCCAAACTGAAAAAGCAAACATCCATCTAGCATGTCTTGAGGGAGAGAGTGCCCTCAGCTCACCTGAGCATCTTAAGCCCCACAGTGTTTTCGTCCATTTTCTGTGTCTATCAAGAGAATACCACAGACTGGGTACTTTATAAAGAGTAGAACTTTATGTGGCTTGTAGTTCTGGAGGGTAGGAAGTCCAAGAGCATGGTGCCAGCATCTGATGAGGGCCTTCATGCCATGTGTTATATTATCCCCATGGCAGAAGGGCAAGCAGGAGCTGAGACAGAGAGAAAAAGGGGTCAACTCCCATAGAACCCTCATGACCTAATCACCTCTTAAAGGTCTCATCGCCTAATATCATCACAGTGGCAATTAAATTTCAACATAAGCTTTGGAGGGGACATTCAAACCGTAACATAAGTTCTTGGCATTCTGCTTTATGGACCAGCTCCTTCCTTGTGAGTTTGGTTAGCATGAAACAGTCCCAGAGAATGTGATCACACTTGAAGGCCCTTATAAACAGTTGTTTAATGTCTGTTGCCTGAGGATCAGATCCTGGAACACAGTGTCCATGTCAATGTGCTTCTGTTCTACAAAGTCTTATCTAGACCATCCTCCAGTTCAGCATCTCTTAGGTCATACTCCCTTCACATCCTCTGCACTTCACAGGCATGATAATACCCCAATTCCATTTCATTTTTCAAATTATTAACAAAGCGATAGGGCCCAAACTTGGAAATCATAGGTCAACAATTTAAGTATTTTTCAATAAAACCCTACCTAACCTTCTGTCTGTCAGCTGGGTAAATAAACATACTGAGGTATTTTTGGCTGGGTTATTTGGTTACATGTAGCCTCTGACAAAATTTCACATATAAATTATTATTCACAGTCTACTTCATTTCAGGCAAAGCAAAAGATGTTGCTACCCCACAGGAAATTTCAAGACTTTTGTGGGAGAATTCTGGAAAACAGGCCAAACTAGGACATACCAGCAATTTTGAAAATAATCCAATATGTTGGTGTGGGAAGACTGCATATAAATTCTTTAATTATCTCTCATTTTGGCTAAATTTTAGCTTTGTGGTGTGAGAGCAGATCCGCATTTGCACTGCTGCCATAATCTTGATGGCAGTTCCACTTGGCTCTTTTCTAGGCCTGGGTTCAGAGCAATACGGCAGTTCTGTGATGTGGACACAGTTTCTATGCTAAAGCCATCCATTTTAATAAAGTAAAGGTCTAGCCCATTGAGCCTAGTTGAATACAGCTGTTGCATTGATCTCTTCTGATGCTACAGCCGTTGAGTTCATTTCCTTAATCACATTTTCCATACGGGTAAAAGCATGAAGCTGCTTGGTATCTTCCAGAGTGCATGCATTCTAATTTCAGAATTTAATCAAATGGAACTGGCTTCCTGACAGAGTAAACAGAGCAAAATACTGTATCCAGACCAGCTGCCAACCTAGCAGCCTGAATTTATTTTTCCTTGCTTTGCTGAATGCATCTTGAATTTTTGAAAACATAGTCCAGGTCTGGGAAATTTAGCATTTTTGAATCAAGACCAGTCACCTCTAATATTCCTCCATAAATACATCCATTAAATTTCAAAAGTCAGGTAGCTGAGTTAATCCTTTCTCCCTTGACTGTGGCCAGAGAAGAAAACATATTCCTTTTTTCTACTGAACATTGAATACAGGAATTGTGTACATAGACATTTGCCATTTGGGTTCATCTAAAAGCAGAGAGTACCTGTAAATATCTGTACAGGTTTTTTTCTGACTACACTCTCTGTATTTATTTGATTCTTAGAATCTAACTTATATCTAAAATCTTCCTATTTTTTTAATGTATCATTCCACTTATAAATATCAAAGCTTTATTTATTATATAGATTCAATGTAGCAACCAGGACACATAAAGAGAAATGAAAGAGTCAGTTGAGTGAAAATATGTTTCTCAAACCATTTGGCTTACGAAAGAGGGCTTGAGAATAATTATTTTGTTATTACTAATTCTAATTTTTCAATCTGCAAAATGGACTTTTTTTTTTTTGCTGTATATGTATCCTTTATCGATCACAAATATTTTGCTTATATTTATGTAGTAATTTATTTTTTAGCACAATACCAAGGATGGCCTTTGGAGGGAGTGCATGTTTGGACTGAGAACTTCATTATTCAGCTAGAGGAGTCTTAGAAATGCACACGGCCTCAAATCAAATGAATACCACTTATCCACAAGTAGTTTATCCCAACTTTCTGATGCCTTTGGGATTCTCCTGTTCACAGGCCCAGCTCTTTTTCCGGCCTGCTAGTCATATATTAAAATGTAGGTCAGTTATCACTACCTCCCAGAAGCGTTTCATGCTCTCTTCTGTTTCTTTACACTCTTTCTTGATTTCATATACCATCCATATGCTGAGACTCCCAGATTAAATCTCCAGTCCAGCTCTCTTCTATGATTCAGATATTTACATGCCCAAACCAAACTCATCACCTCTCCTTCAGAAAATCCTAAATCTGGCACTAATGTTGAATTAGTTATCTAGAGTTGTGAAACAAATTAACACAGAATCTAGTGACTTAAAACAACAATAAACATTTATCACCTCTCAATTTCTGTGGGTCAGGAATTCGGGACTAACTTAACTGGGTGGTTCCAGCTCAAAGTCTCTCCCAAGGTTGAAGTAAAATGTTGGCCAAGGATGCAGTCATCCGATGACTCAAATGGGGATGGAAGATTCCCTTTCAAGATGGCTCATTCATATGGCTGGCAAGTTGGTGCTGTCTGTTGGGAGGAGACCTCAGATCTTCCCCATATAGACCTCTCCATGGGGCTCCAAATGGCTGCTTGAGTGTCCACGCAACATGATGGCTGACTTGCTTCATAGCAGGAGATCCAAGGAAGAGCAAGGAGGAAACTGCAGTATCTTTTATGACCCAGCCTCAGAAGGCTACCACTGTCACTTTCACAGTATTCTCATATTCCAGCAGGTCATCCACAATTTAATGTGGAAGGTGACTCCATAAGGGTGTAAAGGCCAGGAGATGAAGAGCATTGGGGCCATCTTGGAGGTTGGTTACCACCATTGTCTGTCCAGTAGCTCATACCAGACACCTGAGGGTCGTCTTTGATATTTTCTATCTTTCAGTCAGCACCAAATTTAGTCTACCTCAACTATACTTTGACTCTATCTACTATTATCACTGTACTCCAAGACACCATCATCTCTTGTCTTTAGTTCCCTATCAGTGTCTAAAGTATTCTCCCTCATCCTATTCTTGTGCTATTTCAACCCTATTTTCACAGATACCAGCAATCTTTTAAGAATAGTAAATTGGTTTTTCCATTCTCCAACTTAAATGCCCTTCAGTGGTTTCCTTTTGAAAATACCTGATGTATGATCCTGGACACGTTCCTGAACCATTTTTTAGACTCAGTTACTTCCTCTTTAAAATGGTAACAAAAAGAGCCAACTCATGGAGTTGTACTATCAACTTAGGCAAAGTAATTATAGAAAAGTTCTGGAAGAGACCCAGTGCTCAATGCTTATTGAAGAACAGATCATTTCTGGTTGACACCTATTATTTTGTTCTGATGGCATAGGAAAGAGAAGTCTTTCTGGGAGAAGATCATTAGCCTGGTGAGTTGGGGAGGTTTGGTGAACTGTACTTTCTGTGATAAAATAGAGCATGAATATAAGCAGACTCTCAGTTGCCATCTCCTTGAGATTGCAGCAGGGAAGAAAGAAGAGAGAGAGAGTGGAATTGATAGGCTGGCCTAGGCAAAATAATAACTCTTTTTTTTTTTTGAGTTGGAGTCTCACTCCGTCGTCCAGACTGGAGTGCAGTGGCTGCTCCCAGCCACCGCAGCCTCGACCTGCTGGGCTCCGGCGACCCTTCCGCCTCAGCCTTCCAAGTAGCTGGAACTACAGGC
>CAUYQG010297854.1:0-14580 GCA_963574415.1 Tarsius wallacei
CGCTCTTCCGATCTAGTCTCGTCCACTCCCAACTCCCGGGCCACTGTCCCCTGAGGCCTGGACCATGTGCGCCTGCTCACCCTGTCCCCGGGAAGGGAAGACACAGGTGTGCCTCAGGGGCACCTTGGGATGGGCAAGGGAACCCAGAGGGTGAGACACGGTCACCACGTATGCAGCTCGGGTGGCCCGCCTGGCCCTCCCCACTGGCCTCACTGCCTGTCTCTTGCTCAAGACTCAGCTCAAGTCATCGTTATTCCCACCAGCATCCCTCGCCTCCTCCAAAGTCTTGGTAGGGAAAAAGATGGAAAGTCACAATCCTTGGGCTCTAGCCATGTGCCAGGACCACATGCGTCACACGCACACGTGATTTAATTCTCGCAGCAACTATTGGAGACAGCTTTTGATTATCATTCATATTTGCTGTACTCAGCAGCCAGAGCTCAGAGAAGTCAGGCGACTTGCCCAGGATCACACAGCTAACCAACAGCAGCACAGCATCCCCCCGTCAGCCCAAGGGTCTGCTGCGTTGAGAGCGACCAGCGTGGCGGTTCTTCACCCGGCCCCTCTGTGGTCTTGGTGAGATCATCGAGGAAAATCTGTTGTAGGAAGCCCGGGAAGACGGAACCATCCACCCAGAGATAAACAGAATGCGGGTATCCTGCAGGCACACCTGGCTCCGCTCCATGGCCGTGCCTGGACCAAGATGCCCTGCAGGTGCACTCCAAGTCCTGGGCTGACCAGTGCCCTAGACAAGAAGGGTCGTGCTCACACGTCCCGTGGAGACCAAAAGGGCGAAGCCGGGCAAATGGAGGGAGGAGTGGCCAGGAGCTGTCACACGTTCCTGCGGCTTAGATGGACATTGTTCCATTAGCAACGGGGAGAGCGTTTATGGGAGGGAACCGGCCACGGGAGAGGCGTGACGCTGGCCGTGCCATCCCCAAGGGAGCAGAGGCAGACTGTGCTGGCCACAGAAAATCCGAAATTCCAGGAACAGGATTGGAAATGTCCCTTCTCCCTACACGGAGCTAACAGCTGAGCGTCTAGTAAGCTCTTCTGTAAAGTGTGACTTAAGTAAGTGGGGGACTACTTAGGGACACAGATCCAAGCACTGTACGCAGTGGCATGGGTCTGCAGAGCTTGGGCCATTCGAATGGATGGAAGTAGTCACTGATCCTGTGCCACAAGGAGGGTCATCAGATGTTTTTCTAGAAGCTTCTGAAGCCAAGACTGTTCACTGTCTCTAAGTTTATTATTTAAGTAATGACTGAAGCGGCCATGTTAGTTTATTGGTCACGACTATCCCGTATTTCTCTATTTCTTCAAATTATAAAAATAAAATCAGCATAAAATTTTCTTTTTCTTGGTTGGTCCCTAAATTTTGATTCTGGTTGATAAAAGAAACGAACAGGGTCTTAGAGCATTGTTCACAATCATATTTTCCCCCACAATAGTTTTAAAGTCCCAGGGGCAGTATCTCGCAGCGTTCGTCCAAACGGTCATGCCCAGGTGTGTGTTGGTGGCTGGTGCGTGTTCCCCTGTTGGTAAAGCACTTTGGAGGCTTCGTCTTCACAAAATGGCAAGTTCAGCTTCTCTCCATGAGTGGTTCTCCAGGACTCAAAGTGTTATTACTGCCGGACACCTGTTTTCAGTTTCCTCTAGTTTTCCCGGAACCTTCGCTGCCTTGACCTGAATACATTGACGGGAACACAGAAGGCCGAGATACTCATCGTGGGCGAGGTTTTCCCGAGCGAGATGCCCGACCTCTGACGACCACTGATGAGTGATGAGCGCCTACATTTTCCCATAACATGTGGCGCTTGGGTTCCTTTCTATTTTCTTCTTGAAATTACAACCCTGAGATTATTCAATCAGTAGTCTTAACCTTCAGCAGTCAGGGAACGCCACTCCACAGGGCACAGTGCAGTCGCCACTGGGGATGGCCTGGCTGCAGGGGTGGCCGCGGGCCCCAGTCTCCGCTTCCTCACGGGCCTGATAGCATCTCTGGGCCGGGTGCCAAGAGTCTGCCCTACAGGCAGGTGCTGAGTCACGGCCCAGAGGCCCTGCTCGCCGCACAGCGGAAACGCCAGCCAGCTTGGCCCTTCCCGCAGCTGCCTCGGAGGGCGGAATGTAGGTCACAACAGCTGGGGCTGCCGAGGCCACGCGCACAGGGACCCCTTCGCCAGCTGCAGACGGCGCGTGGGCTCTCCAGAACAAGTCTTTTCCCCACTGTTTTCATGAAAATTTGCCAATGGGAAAAAACTCTGTGAACTGAATCACAGGCAAGTAGCACGTATGAAGCCTGTGCAGGCCTCAAGCCACATAATCTTAAAGCTCAACTGTGATTAACTGTTGGCCGATCCGTGGGGTGAGGGACGCGAGCTCAGAGGGGCCTAGCCGCTGGCCAGGATGGAGCTGGGGCCAGGCCACAGGCCACCACCACCCCAAATCAGTGGCGGCCATACTCCGGAGCACCAGCGCCACCTGCAGGAGCGTCCGGACAGCCAGGCTCCGGTGCGGGTGGGTCCAGGTGTCACCCGTGGCCTTCCTCGCCCAGCCCCCACCTGCTAGCTGCAGCTGGTTTTCAGCTCCAGGTGGACTCCAGTCACGACAGGAAGCTAACCCAAGCTGCTGTCTCGTAGAAGCCCGAAGACAGGCCACCTCGTCAGATGAAACCCCTGGCGGCAGGGCCTGCATGGCTTGGTCTCCGCCATCAGGCGACTGACAGGAAAGGAGAAAGAAAGGTGGAGGAGGAGGCTGCATGGGGGCTTGGAAAAGCGCCCAGTGGCAGGAGAGGCCATGGCTTAGGGCATCTGCCAATCTCGGGGGTGTGAATGCTCCCACATGGCCAACCGCAAACTGCGGATCATCCAACTTCCTGCTCACACTCCCCCTGTGTGACCACTGCCCACGAGCTGGCCCTGGCGTTCCGGGTGTGGGCCAGTGGGGGGCTCGGCAGTGTTCCGGCATCATCTGCACCGTCTGCAGTGTGGCACCTGCTGGCCTTATGCCCTGGTGTCCAGAGGCGGCTCTGTGTCCCCACATCCCTGCTTCTCATTTCCAGAGAGGAGCTCTGAAGTGGGGCTGTGCCTCACAGAACCATGGCTAGCCTGGGGGCAGGGGGAGCACTTGGTGGAGAGACAGACGCCGCCCCAACAACTGCCCTCGGTGCTTGCCTGCCACAGGCAGGGGCTGCAGGATGGGAGCCACCTGGCTTGCAAGCAGCAGGGTAGGAATGAAACCCGAGACAGGCTCGGAGGAGGCCGGGCTCTGAGTCTGACAGAAGGGGCTGGGTCTCTGGGGCCCCGCCTGCCACCAGAGAACGACACCCGAGGGTAGACCAGAGTGCGGTGTTGACACACAAGCTCACTGTCAGAGCTGCTGACCGCCAGCCTGCCTTCATCCAAAAGTCCAGTGGCAGGGCAAGCTGGCTCCTGGGCCCCACGTGGCCAGGCCCACGACCTAACCGGCTAGTCCAAGGGCAGAGGCTGTACTCTCACCTGGAATCGCCTTTGTGCAGCACGGTCACCTCGGAAGCCACGTGGCGTGGGCCCCGAGCACACGGACACACCTGCCCTGTGGGAAGGTGCTGAGGACACAGCCCGAGAGCGAGTGGCCCAGGGATGGCCGCCGTGGGGCTGATGCACTCCTCTGGGCCGTCTCCCTGGCACGCACAACCTCGGCCTCTCGGGGGCCAAGCTCAGGACAGCTCGTGCAGGGACCAGCCTGCTTTGATGCTGACTCACTTTCGCTTCGGAGGAATCTGCATGCACAAAAATGCAATGCCCACACACTCTTCTCTCCTGACTGGAAGAGAAAGGCAGACTTGTCTCCTCCCAGAGGCAGCGTGGGGCATTATCTCCCAGATGACTCAACTAGAGAGGACAGAATCACAGCGAGCTTACGGTGTTAGCGTACGCCCTCCAAGAACAGAGAGTCGGTGGGTTTCAAGTAAGAAGACCTAGGTTGGATACACCAACTTTGAGCGCTCGGGCCAATTCTTTAACCCAGGTCTGCCTTCCCATCTGTGAAAGACGACATTCGTGTTAAATCTCATGGTAACACCTCGTACCAGGTGCCAAGACACCTATCATGTGATTCACCCTTAATCCTCCAAGTCATCCTTTAAGGGGAAACTTGCGGTGTGGACTCCCATGCAATCACATGCAAAGCCCTCACGTGTGTATGTTCGCCGATCTGGGTTCTCAACCAGGGACATGGGGAGAAGCACAGCCCCTGGGGGAAGTGGGGCAGGTGGGAACCGCCTTTTAGAGGACCCATCCCTGGAGATTCTGATGCTGGCTCCCAGGCTGTTGGAGGGGACAGCAATTGAGCCAGAAAGATCAAGGTTCACAGTACTGAAGTGGAATACACTGTATACCCAAAGCAGAAGTTAGCTGCATGACAATGAACACAAACTGAATTGCCCAGGAATTGCCAAAGAGAGATCGAAAGCCTGGCCACACAGAGACACACACACAAATACCAGAAGCAGTTTTATTTGTGATAACCCCAAACTGCAAACAACCCAAAAGTCCACCAATAAGAGAACAGATTAAATGGAAACCAAAGTACGGTGACTCTCGAAATATTACACCAAGTGAAAGCCAGCATCGAGGGGGGCCGTCCATATACAACTCTTGCAAGCTAATTTACACAGACAGAAAGCAGGCATCACCCTGGGGACCACTTGAGGGACATCAGAGTGTGGGAGCCATCATGGACCACGACCGTGGTGCTGGCCTCACAGGGGACATATCTGTCCAAACTCACCAGGCTGGGATTTCCTAACAACTGTCGTTCACTGTACAGTTAATTAAGAACTGAATGACATGCCCAGCTTCAGAACACTAGGAGTCTCCGGACGTTCTCATGGCCACCAGCCCCCCCCCCCCCAGGCAAGGCCTCTGAGCTGCTCTTCCAAGAGTGGGGACAGTGCTGACCCCTCAATGCTGCCCTCTCCCGGGGCACCAAGCAGGGTTTCCAGAGAGAGGCCATCAGTGATGCACAGCAGAGCACAGCTGTCACACCGAGACGGAGATCATGACATCCATCACCCAGTCCACTCCACGCCCAAAGGATCAGGTCCATGGAGTGATTCGCTCCACTGGGTGCATCCAGATTTTGGCCTGTTGTGTAGACTGTCGCACGCAATTCCCTGCAAGCTAGCTTTCTTGACCACAGATCAGCGGTCAGTCACAGAAAACGCAGTCCTAACCAGCCAGATGAGCCAACCTTTGAGGACGATGACAATGGCACCTGCCGGCCTCTAGACAGACACGTCCCAAACTTATTTCACACCTAATATGCCTCAATACACATCTGTACGGAAGCCTGTAACTCAAATCCAGCCATACATTAATGCCACACTTTTTTCTTCACGCTTAGTGCCTTAGTAACTTTTTCATGAACGCACTAGTGTAAAGGTCCGGGAATGCAACTAATACCTGTATGCCCACAACCCTTCACAACCTCCGGATCATAAGGCCCGAAGCGAGCTAACTCACTGGGAACCCGTGATTTTCAAAAGCACTTTTGACCAATTCAGCACTTCTAAACAGACCGTCACTTATCTTCTAGCCAACAAGCATGGATATTCTGTGCATTTTATCTCCAGTACTTTCTATGTATTACTGTCAAGATTTTGTCATGCATCTTATGAAACCCCTACTGTCTAAACACATACATTTATCACAATTTGCAAAATAAACAGAAAGACAATAGAACACGCCCTATAAGTGAAGAAGTGGTCAGAAGTTTGAGCCCAATTTTTAAAGTGGAAGTTTAAAGTCTTGGAAGCTCTTTACCCTACGTTTGTGCAAAAATATTGTGGACTTGGCTTCACTGCATTCTGACAATTGCAAAAGAAGTGCAACTGTGATCAGCGGTTAAGAGTGGAAGTCTTCCAAAAGATGTTATTTGTTCCACATAATAACTTTCTGGAGAAGTCAAGCACACGTGATCAGTTTTTATTTCAAAATTTTAATTTTACAAAGTTTTAATTCTCCATGATACAATGTTTCAAAATTCAGACATTATTCAAATGTAAGCCAAAGTCCTTATACAAATAATACACACAAAGATCAAAAATATACATATCTTTCAGCAAACTTTGTTACATAAATAGGAAAAATATATACAGCTAGTATTTTTTAAATATAAGAATCTTAACTAACACTACAACCACAGACAGAGGAGCTAAAGTAAAAAGCCACTCTACAGCAACAGTTAGAGGAGCAACTTCATTTCGTGGCGCCCACAACTATCGAGACACGCGTATCCAGTCGGGGCACAGACCCCGCCGCCAGCATCTCCATTCTCACTGTGCTCGGTTGATTGGCTCAGAATCCTCCTCCCTGCTGGGGTGAAATCCTATCCAGGACACCTAGCACAGAAGTGGCAATGTGAAGAGTCTATCATCTGTGTCTCTGTACTTTGGGACAGATGCAGAGAGAATTCTTTAAAAGTTAAGTCTGTACATGCCCGTGTTAAAAATATCCAAATTAGCTGAACTATGAAAATCAAATATCTCTTTTTAAGTAGGAAAGGTCAGAAAAAAATTCCAGCACTCCAAAAAATGTGAACACAGTAAGCAACAGAGAAGCTGTGCCGACGGTTCCCTGCTGAACGCAGCGCAGCTGAGTTTACGCTTGACCCCAGAAAGCCTCCTTCCTCTTCTTCGCTCGTGCCAGAGTCTGAAAAGCCCGGAGACTGGAAGCCGCGGAGCGGGCGGAGATCTCGGACAGCCTATCCTCATCTGCAAGAGAGCCCCAGGGTTAGCTCCACTAAACATGTCACACAACAGAAAAGCAGACTTAAGCAGTGAGCTGTGTGTGCCAGTGTGAGGTCCCGCAGGACAGTGCAGTTACTTCGAGGGCCAATAAGCTCGCGAACTCGTCCTAGGAAAATTGTTCCAGCCGGGCACAGTGGCTCACACCTGTCATCCCAGCACTTTGGGAGGCAGAGGAGAGACGATTGCCTGAGCTCAGGGGTTCAAGACCAGTGGGGACAGCTTGGTGAGACCTCGTCTCTACAATAAACCAAAAACAATAGCCGGGCATGTGGCGCACATTTGTGGTTCCAGCTACTTGAAAGGCTGAGGTGGAAGGATCGCCTGAGCCCAGCAGGTTGAGGCTGCGGTGGCCGTGAGTGTGCCACTGCACTCCAGTCTGAGTGATGGAGTGAGACTCCAACTCAAAGAAAAAAAAGGAAAAAGTGCTCCACACCTCACTGCTGAATCTCACTACGGTCACCTTCGGAGTCCTCCCCTTGGGAAGCCATGCACCGACGCCAGCACCCAATCTACCCATCAAAGCAGTTTTGGAACTCTCCCTCTGGAATGGCCATCAGATCTGTTGGTGCAAGAATGTCCGAGTTTGAATTAGAGCAACGAACAAACATTACATGTCTTGTTAAACTTGGCAAGAGTGGAAGCGAAATCAAGGACATGTTTGTCCAAGTTTATGGGGGTAAGGCCATGAAGAAAGCAGCAGTGTACAAGTGGGTTAAATGTTTTTCTGAGGGGACAGAAAGCCTCACTGATGAAGAGCGGTCAGGACGGCCAGTAACAAGCAGAACTGACAAACATTGCAAAAGCTTGTTGAATTGTAGGCTGACTGTGAGAAGCATAGCAGACCAAATAAACTTTGATAAACAGTTAGGAAAATCTTAACTGAAAATCTTGGCACGAGAAAGGAGTGTGCAAAATTGGTCCCGAAGGAGCTCGGAGTGTGCAAAATTGGTCCCGAAGGAGCTCTTGTATCACAACAAGGCACCAGCTCACGCAGCACTACCTGTGAGGGAGTTTTCAGCCAGTCAACAAACAACTGTGTTGGAGCACCCTCCCTACTCACCTGGTCTGGCCCCCAATGACCTTTTTCTTTACCTAAAGGTATTGAAAGGTAGACATTTTGATGACATTCAGGACATCAAGAGTAATAAGATGACAACTCTGATGGCCATTCCAGAAAGAGAGTTCCTAAACTGCTTTGACAGGTGGACTGGGTACTGGCATCGGTGCATGGCTTCCCAATGGGAAGACTTTGAAGGTGACCGTGCAATGAGGAATGGAGCCCTGTTTCTAGGATGGTTCACAAACCTCATTGTTGGACCTCGTATGTAAGATGGTAACATTTTAATGGTAGCACACAATAGTTTTCCAAGTTCATCACACACAAAATCAAACATTTCAATGTTTTCAATGAGCATTATTTCCTTCCTGACATCCCATCATGTCATTAACTGAACACACAGCCTGTGACTTCAGGATTACTTAAAAATAATTTACCCTAATACTGTTTCGTCCTGCTTTAAAAAGCACAGCTAGCTGCTCTGAACAAAAAGTCTTTCCACACCTTCTAAGAACAAGATGCCCAACCGTCATTAACATGCCATTTACATTTCCAAAATAGCCACCCCAGACACAGAACCAGCGTGACTTTAACATGCTACCCTTCACAGTTGCTGAAGTTCCTCATTCCGAGTAAGCAAATCTACTACAAGGTTATTTACATGTAGAAAGCAGACCTGGATTCAAAGCTGCCTGGCATGTGCATTTCAGAAAATAACTTGGTTTCTGACTCCCTGAATTCCAGCAGAAAGTCTTAAACTTGCTAAGGGGAGAGTCACCCTTCATAGATGTGAATGTCTTTTTAATGCTTTATTTTTTTTCTTAGAATGTATAGTGACAAGAAGTATGTGAACATCGAACACATAAAGTATTATATTCAAATTCACTTTATAATTTAAAGTGCATAAATTTGTAATTCCATACTTCTTAGGATGAATTTTTAAAAAAGAGATTTCAGCTGTTCACATCAAGTCAAAATTTCTCCTGGCACTATTAGAAGCAAATAAATCTGTAAGAATGAAAACCACAGAGAAGAAAAAAGTCCATTTTCCCTAATCCTATATTTTTCTAAGAATTGAAAACTGACAAAAACACATAGGCACTTAAGCCAAACAGGGGATGAGTGCTAGGCCACAACCCTGAGCCCCAACTGGGCGGGACAGAGAGGCCCGACCCAGCTGTGGTGCGAGGCGTGGTCTCCCAATGTCGGCTTGCCCCAGAACGGACTTGCCCGGCCTAGGGTACCACTTGCAAATGGGGATCCCGTCACACCATCACGGGGTATGATGATCTAGTTTTAGAATTTGGAGAGTACTTTGCAAACGCTGCAGGGCTAAGCAGATGTAAGATTATTACACTTGGACAAACTCGCAAAACAGAGCTCAAACTTCCATCTCACGAGACTGAAAATACCTTCATCATTAAAGGGTTCCCGCTCAGGTGTCCTCAAATTGTTCATCCTTGCTTTTCCTACTTAAAAAAAAAAAGAAGAAATTAGCCTTCAAAGCCAAGCCCTTAGTAGAAGTAGGCTGTCAGAAATGTTACTAATTAATTTCACGTCTTGATAGAAATGACCATGCAAGGGCTACTCAGTTGACTCATAACGTGCTTATTAGCAAGTACGTCAACAAGGACTCTGGCCTCCTGGGTTTTGCTCAAGACAGCACTGATCTACTCTGACTTTAGGGCCGTGGGAGGAGACACCGGTTCAACACACACATATGAAAGTGGGACACGCTCACAGGACAAAGGAAGCGGGGTGGGGGCCAGGAAAGGTCTGGAGAGTGGGAGGAAGGGAAGGGTGCGAGCGAGGACACCGCCCAGCAGAGGGTGCACTGGGCCGGCAGGGGAGCCAGGTCAGGAGCACCACCAGTCCCCACACTGGCAGGCTTGGCAGGAAACTGGCGGAAAATCTTTCTGCGAGACAGACGCCAGAGCCTCTTCAACTCTGCAAGGATGGCCACTGCCTCTCCCAAAAGGGGGACTGAGGTCGCGCCCTGAAGGCATCCCAGAGCTGCTGTGGCTGAAGGTCGGCCGGGGTGGGCAGAGGACATGGGTCCCGCCCTCAAAACGCAGTCCCCTTCCCCTCTTCAAAGACAACACCTCCCACCCACAAGACGACCACAGGTGCACATAAAAGGAGCATGCCTGGGAGCCCAGCACTGTGGGAGGCCAGAGCAGGAGGATCACCCGAGCCTGGGAGTTTTGAGACCGGGCTGGGCAAGACCTTGCTCTATAAGCAATCAAAAAAGTATCCGAGCATGGAGGTGTGCACCTATCGTCCCAGCTACTTGGGAGGCTGAGACGGGAAGACCACGTGAGTCCAGAGGTTCAGGGCTGTGGTGGGCCACGTGTGCGCCACTGCCCTCCAGCCGGGGCAACAGAATGAGACCCTGACTCACAAAGCACAAAGAAAGACCCAGAATAAAACCAGCAGCAGA
Source organism: Tarsius wallacei (assembly GCA_963574415.1). Taxonomy (NCBI): domain Eukaryota; kingdom Metazoa; phylum Chordata; class Mammalia; order Primates; family Tarsiidae; genus Tarsius; species Tarsius wallacei. The sequence continues at coordinate 10,288 of CAUYQG010297854.1, forward strand.
CATGTCGCCAAGAACGCCCCGGAAAGAGGCGAGCGAGGCCTCCAGGACACCAGGGTCATCTCTGAAGGGAGTGGACGGTGGCAACACGGGCAGTGTCTGAAGACACTCTTAGGGTCCCGCCCTCTGGGGGGGAAGAACCAAGACCCTGCGCCACAGGGCACAGGACAACTTAGCATCCTGAAGAGAATTCCTCCTACTTGAAGAAATCCATCACGACAGCTAAAAAATGAGAGAGCGTGATCTTTTAATGCAGAGGACACGCGAGCACCTAAACACCTGCACGGGCAACGAGCTAAGAGTGGCATAATCACCGTTGTGCTGGAACTCCGGGTCGCGCAGGGAGCCCTGGATTCGACGGGCAGGGTGCCAGTAGGCCGAGGCACCCAGCGGGGAGGGCGATGGCCCGAGGGCGCCAACTCGATGCTCAGGACCCTCTGAAGCTGGAGGGGCCGCCCCAGCAAGCCTGTGGATATCCACCTCCGAGTCCTCGCGCAGAGGCAGGGGGTCCACCGTCCTCACGCCCGCCGCGGGGGATGTCAACAGGGCTAGGGCCCGGGTTCCTTTCTGGATGACAAGAAGGACACGTGTGTTCCTTTCTGCATAAGCAGTCCGGACATCCACAGGTAAAAAGTAGAAGCTGGGGAACGTGGGCAGCCCCGTGTGGAGAGAGAGAACTCAGACTTGGCCACGGGGGACGAAATGCACACATGGTCTGAGAGACTGAGAGAAAAGTGGCCAGCGTGGGACAGACACAACCGTCATGATCGACGTGAGCGGTTTTCATTGCTACAGACTTCTTCAGTAGTTGTAAGAAAAAGTTAGCCCCAATTAAAAAGCGGAAAAAGGACATGAACGAGCAATTCTCATGCCTTAAAAATTATAAACCACAAATGTATTCGACCTCACTAGTGATCAAATAATTATAAAATAAAGCACGGAGATACTAATTTTCTACTTACCAAACTGCAGAAAAACAAACAATAACACCCAGAGCTGGCAAGGATGTGGACAAACCAGCAATCAGACGGCTGCTGGGATGGCCACCTTTCAGGCAGAACGTTGCCAAAGCCTTGACATGGGGTGTTCTTTGACCACACCAGAAAACTCGGGGAGTCTTTACACAAAATAATAATACTATCCACAAAAATGTAGCTAAAGGATTTCTTTAAGCATTTTTTCAAAATAGAATGATTAGGAAATAACAGGAATCTCAATAAAAATAGGTTTTAACAATAAGCATCTAGCTTTTTAAAAACTGTGGCATAACTACAGATTGTTTCCACTAAAAATCATGTCATGTTTCCACTAAAAATAAAAATACATGTTATATTTAATGACATGGAAATGTACTCACAACACAGCACTAAGTAAGAAAAAAACCAATTATGAAATGTCATCTATAGCATAACAAACAAATAACCAAATACGCCGACACACACACACACACACACACACACACACACACACACACACACGCAGCCATCCCTCCATGATGTAACAGTCATGCTCTGAACAGAAGCTTTGTCATCAGATACTCTCATTTCTAGCTTGGCCAGTATCAGTCTTCCACAGTGACAACGTATCAGCATCTTAGAAGGCCCGGCAACTTGACTTCTGCAAAGAATGCAGACCCAGGAAACTTACACCCAGCTCCCACCTCCTGGCTCCTCCTCCAAGTCCGTGTTCACTGGCCACCCGAGAGTCCATCAAGGCAACATCAGGACTCTGCTCTCTAAACTCAGGAGCTGTTCTGCGACTGGAGAGCCAACTGCCCGCCCGTGCAGACAGCCTGGGGCTATGGTTCCACCCAACGGACATTTTAAACCAAGGCCCGGTGAAGCCGCAAGCCGGCCACCAGCTTCCCCTGGAAAATTCAACTGCCCAGTACGGACAACCCCAAGAGGAGTGGTTCTCTGGATGTTCTCCTCCTTCCACATGCATGTCCCAGGATCCGGGGTCTTGTCGAGTGGCGCTCACTCTTGCTGAAGACCTGAGCGAAGCAGTGTCGCACCCACCTTCAGCGCACAAGCGTGACAACTCGAGGTGCTTCTGAGCCCAAGGCCTGCGGGGCCTGCAGCCCTGCCCCGCATGGTCGTGCTCCACAGCAGGCTGCCGCGCAACACCGCAGTCAAGTCCTGGCTACTTCGCGGCTCTGGCCCCTCCACGGGCGTCCCCGTGCCACCAGAGGACGCCCGGCTCCCTGCAGGCCTCCCTCCAACCTCGCCTCCTGCCTCTCCAGCCCAGCCTGGCCTGCCCACGCTCTCAAGTCGGCAGGCAGCCGCTGCCCGCCCCCTGAACAATCTCTGCCCAGATCTCAAGTCAGGTCTCAGCAAAGACGTTGTCTGTGTATGGGACTGTCCTGGGACTCAGGCAAGCACTGCCTCACTCAGCCCTGGGGGTCGTCTGAACTGCCACTTGGCCCCAGCACGCACTGCTCCCTGAGTTGCCCGGTTTTAGTGCTGTCTCTCCCCACAACGTGTCAGCCTGGAATGCAGGAGGCCCTCCTGACTCCCCCTGCCCCAGACCCTGGAGACTGGCAGGCAGTAGGCACCACTGACCTCAAGTCAGATGGCGTGAACCACACTCCTGACACTCCTTGGGTCCCTGCCCAGTTTTCCTGGTCAGCGCACGGCACCTAGCAGTCTTGCAGGATGACCAGGCCTCACAAGTTCCCCAGGGTCTCTCCTCCCATCCCAGGCAGGCCCTCTTCCACAGTTCTCCCCACGTCCGCCCTCCCATAACCACACCAGCACCACCTCCTGCCTGCACATGCCCTGGCGGGGTGCCCACAGCCTCCACTTTCTGGCAGCCAGACCGAGCCTGCAAGCACACCTTGCTCACCACACCCCAGATTTAAAGTGCCTTGACGGCGTTTCACCACTCGAGAGGATGAGGGACGTTCCCAGTACCGCCGTCCTCCGGCCACCCGCAGTGCCGGTCCCGTGTCCTGAAGCCCCGCACTCCCTCTCTCCTGGCTCCTGGCCACGCTCGTCCCCAGCCCGACGGCGGGTCAGCGCTGCCCCTTTCGCTCCATCTCAGTTCGGTCACTTGGAAGGAGCTTCAGTGGCTTTCCAGACACCTCCCGATGGCGAGACGCAGCCAGCCCCCTCCAGAACAGCACAGTATTCCCGCCGAGACCCCGTCAGTTTCCACTTTACGTGTGCATGCGTGTGGGCATGCATGCGCACGTGGCCAGTGTCCTCAGCAGACACAGGCCCGGGGCCACATCCGTCTCACACCACAGGCACAGCTCTTAGGGTGGGCACATCTGCTGGACAGTGAAGTGAGCTATGCACACTCCGGCTGAATACAGCCTTGAGACCTGAAAATGCTCCATGAGGATTCAGTTGACACGGGATTCCACGTCGGTTCTGAGACACTGATGGCTCAGGACTGTGAGTCCATGTGTAGTAACACTGTCATCTCTTACGAATGCTTTTATAAGCTCAAGGGGAAAACTATGTGGACGAGGGGAACGACCCCTCTGTCCCCAGGGGCCAAGGGGCCCAGGGAGGGGAAGTGGCCACATCAGCTCCTGCTGCAGTCTCTGGTGGCAGAAAATTCATGGCGGCCACATCCAGGCATGCCGCCAGACACCTGCAGCTCTTCGAGGAGCTCGTCACTGAACGTCAAGCCACAAGCCTGGCACTGACACCCTAGGGGACAGTACTACTCAACTGAGGTCACTCTGTTCACTCCACAGTACACGAGAGCCACACATGTGAACCCAGCAGCAAGGGAGGACCAGGGCCACCGAGCCAGACGCATGAGTACAGCTGCCTGGTCGCTCGTGGCCTCCGGCACAGCCCAGACACTGAGGAGGGCAGAGCAGCCACACAGTCTCACAGATGTACACTTGAGCACAGGAACAGTCTGGGTCTCCCGCCACTCTGGTGACACCGACCAACAAGTCACCACCATGAGCTGGGCCCAGTGCCCGGCAGGGGTCCACGGGTGGGCACTCTGACCCGTCTCCCGCAATCCCGGAATTCCCACGGTGAACTCTGGGGCTAGGGTACAGCCAACAGCAAGGCCCTCTGGACCTCTGGATCCTCCGCGCCCCCCAGCCGGCCCCCCTACTCGGCCACGGCCCTGTGGGAGGAGCCCATCACCACTGGTGAGCCATCGTTCCACACCCACCACTTCTGACCCCTCCTGACCCAACTCCATGTCCCCAGTTCCCTGAGCTCCTCTGGCCCGACCCGCCACCAGGGCTCCTCCTACCCCACCAACGCTGGCCATGCCAGGTCCCCTGGCCACCTCACTGCCTCCCCAGAGACAGATCAAACCCCA
>CAUYQG010297855.1:0-10149 GCA_963574415.1 Tarsius wallacei
GGCATGCGCTACCACGCCCAGCTAATTTTTTTGATTTATTGTAGAGATGAGGTCTTGCCAAGTTGCCCAGGCGGGTCTCGAACCCGCGGGCTCAGGCAATCCACTCACCTCAGCCTCCCAAAGCGTGGGATTACAGGCTGAGCCACTGAGCCCGGCTTAGTTTTAAATTTTTTATGTCAGTGTTTAATTTCTTCCTAAAGCTCATTGATTAATTTTATAATTAACCTTTTGAATTCTATGTCTTAATTAACCTTTTGAATTTCAAAAATTTCATTTTAGTTAGGGTTCATTGCTGAAGAGTTGATGTGGTCTTTTGAGTCTGTCAGAAAACTGTTTTTTCATATTTCAAAATTATGTTTTGGGTTCCTTCTCATTTGGATAGACTATTTCTTATTTGAGGTCAGCAGTGGCTTGATGTAGGCACTCTAGGTTTCCCTTGGTTATATATAGCCTTGATGTGGTGAGTTTCTCAATTGCCAGCTGTGGCAATCCTGTGATGGGTACCTCACATATCTGATGTGTTGGGTTTGTGGACCTCTGGCCAGGAGTTGGAGCTTCTGGGAGAAAGCCAGATGTGATGGTGGCTGTGGGCTTTCTCCTTGGCATGTGTTGCTACCAAGAAGTGCCCAGCCAACCTAGGCAGAGGGAGAGGCTCTCTGAATTACCAAGTTTTCTGTTTGTTTTGAGCCTCTGAGGAGTGGGGAAGAGAAGCTAAAGCACCACACAAGAGTGCACTCTTAGCTATCCCAATGGGGTAACGAGGGAGTCCCAGGCCACTGGAGTAATGCCACTGTGCAGGGCAGGCACACAATAATTTACATGAACAGTGAGAGGTTGCTCTGGCAATGTGTCCCACCTGGCTCCCCACCTTGGCCTCAGTTTGTCTTCCCGAATGTCAAAGTGCAGCTGGCCTCAGGGCCTCAGGTGTTCTCAGGCAACCTGCCCCAGCCAAGAACTGTCTGCAGCTGCAGAGTTTGCCCTTGGGGACTGTCCCATCCCAGGCTGACTAGAAAGTAGCAGCATCACCTGCAAGTGTTGATTTCCTGGGAAATGGAGGCTGGCACTGCTCAAGGCTTTCTTTTTTCCTGCACTCCTCAATGCGAACTTTGAGGAGCACAGCTGTGTGTAAGGCATGCAAGGCTCAGGAGGCCCTGCAAATTCATGGCAGGGGCACAGAACTCCTGAATCCCCTTCACTCACCTTCTGTACTGTATCTGAAAGCTGCTGCTGGATTTTGTGGTGCAGACAAGTGTCTGGCTAGTTCCAGTCCAGGTTGATGGATTTTTCTCTTCTTTTCACCACGTGGTTACTATCACTTCTCTGAAGAGTCTTGGGACTTGCTGGTAGTCTTAGTCCTCTCTGGGTGCTGAGAAAACTCAATCTTGGTTTACTCCACAGGAGAAACTCACTCTAGCTGCCTTACATCAGCCATCTTAAACCCTTTTATTTCTGCTTTAAGTTTTCTTGTAATAATATTTTATTTTTCTTTTATTTTATATTAGTTTGTTCATCATCAATTACTTGAATTATTGATAGAGTCACTTGAAACCATACAATTGAAGGTAATAAATTTGGTAATATAAGTAAGACTCAATAATCTCAACTTGTAAGAATAATTTGTAGCAAAAAATCATGCCATGAGATTAATAAACGTGTCATTTATAAATTAGCAAACAGTTTCCTAGATATAGAATGGAGCTGAGACTAGTGGGTTTAAAATAATTTGGAGAGGTGGACTGGAGTTCATCAAAGAAAATTGTTCTACCCTGCAATTTTTCAAGGGATGAACCATACTCTATTGGTCGCTCCTGTCTGATTTTAGGTTAAAAATATAGTAGGCTATTAAATGAGTAAGAGAATCTAGGAAGAAAATAGAGCCATAATGACATATACACCTCTATCCTATAGAGCACTTATACAAATTTTAATTAAATAGTTCTTGAGGTTAGGTTTTTGTTTACAGCTTATTAATTTTTCATTAACCTTTGACTTTTGAGATAATTGTGAATTCACATGCAGTTGCAAGGAAAAATACAGGATGATTCAAGGTACATTTACCCAGATTCTTCCAGTGGTAACATTTTGCAAACTATAGTACAATACCACAACCAAAATACTGGCATTGATACCCTCAAGGCGCAGAACACTTCCATCACCAAAAAGATTACTGATGGTGCTCTTTTGTAGCCACACCCATTTCTTTTCCATCACCATCATCTTCTTAAACCTTGACAACCCCTAATTTTTTTCATTTCTATAATTTTTTCATTTCAAGGATGTTATATGTACATGAAATCATGCAATATGTAACTTTTGAGTATTAGCTTTTTCTCAGTCAGCATAATTTTATAGAGAGCCATTCAAGTTGTTGCAAGTACCAGTTACTGTCATCACATCATATAAAGGGTACATGCTATAACATGATGTATTACTGTTGATGTTGACCTTGGTCACCTGGCTGGAGGTAGTGTCTTTCAGGCTTCTCCATGGTAAAGTTATCCTTTTTTAATCCTCATTTCCACACTGTACTCTTTGAAAGGAAGCCACCATGTACATCCTGCACTTAAGAAATGAGGAGTAATTTTCTACCCTCAGGAGGATGGAGTTTCTAAAAAATTCCTCGGACTTCTTCTGCATAGGATATTTGTTTCTTCTCTCTTATTTATTTATTTAATTATTTATTTATATAGGCATGCATTCATGGATATTTATTTTACACTTTAGGTTACAATACAAAACTACATTATTTTCGCATGTGTACATTTAAAAAAACTCTCAAATTATTTTCCAAAGTACATTCCCACAAGTGATATACAGGGATTCAATTTCCCCAAATCCTTGTTAGAATTTGGTGTTGTCATGTTGTTATTTTTATTTTATTTTAAAGATATGAAGTACAATTCAGTATTAGGTACATATGTAGTAATCATAATTTTAGTCATTATAATAGGTGTGTAGTAGTATTTCATTGAGGTTCTCATTTTCATTTGCCTAATAATGTTAACATGTTGCCATCTCTATAGTCTCTGGTAAGATGTTCCTTCATGTCTCTTGCCCATTTTAACTTGTATTATTATTTTTAACTATTGAGTTTTTTAAATTTAAAGGGTACATGTATAGGTTTGTTACGTGGGTATATTGCATTATGATGAGATTCTGGCTTCTATTGAACCCATCGCCCAAATAGTAACATGATACTCAACAGGTAGTTTTATATCACTTACTCCCTCCCTCCTTCTCCTCTTTCCCGCCCCCCTCCTTTTTCTCATTAGGTGTCCCCAGTGTCTGTTCTCATCTTTAAGTATGTGTACTCAGTGTTTACCTTCTACTTATAAGTGGAGCATGTGATATTAAGTTTTCTGTTTCTGATTTAATGTGCTTAGAATACTTGTCTCCAACTGCTTCCATGTTGCTGCAAAGTTCATGAATTCTTTCATTTTTTATAGCTGCATAGTATTCCACGGTGTATATGTACCACATTTTCTTTATTCAGTCAGCCATTGATGGGCATCTACAATGTTTCCATTTCTTTGATGTTGCAAATAGTGCTACAAAAAACATGTGAGTACAGGTATCTTTTTGGTAAAATGATTTGTGTTCCTTTGGGTATATAGCCAGTATCACTGGGTCAAATGGTAGTTTTACCTTTAGTTCCTTAAGAAATTTCCAAACTGCATTCTTCAGGGCTTAACTAGTTAGCATTCCCACCAGCAGTGTATGAACATTTTATTTCTCTGCAATCTCACCAACATCTATTATTTTGTGAGTTATTTATAAGAGCCAATCTGACTGGTGTGAGATAGCTTCTCATTGTGGTTTTGATTTGCATTTTTCTGATGATTAGTGATATTGAGCATTTTTTCATATGTTTGTTGACCACTTATGTCTTCTTTTGAAATGTATCTGTTCATGTATTTTGCTCACTTTTTAATGAGATTACTTGTTTTTTCAATTCATTTAAGTTTCTTATAGATTCTGGATATTAGTCCTTTTTTGGATGCATGGTTTATAGATGTCTCTTTGCTCAGTTGATAGTACTTTTTGTTGTGCAGAAGTTCTTTAGTTTAGTTAGGTCCCATTTGTACATTTTTGTCTTTACTGCTTTTGCTCTTGAGGACTTGGCCATAATTTCATTGACTAAGCTGATATCTAAAAGAGTGTTCCTTAGGCTCTTTTTTTTCTAGGATTTTTATAGTTTGGAGTCTTAATTTTAACTCTAATCCATTTTTAGTTAATTTTTATATATGGTGATAGAGATCCAGCTTCATTCTTCTGCATATGGTTAAACAATTCTCCCAGCACCATTTATTGAATACGGTTTCTTTTCACCAATGTTTATTTTAATCAACTTTGTCAAAGATAAGTTGGTTGTAGGTGAGTGACTTTATTTCTGGGTTTTCTGTTGTGTTCCATTGATCTATGTTTCATTTTTTGGTACTAGTATTATGCTGTTTTAGTTACTTTGTCCTTGTAGTAAAGTTCAAAGTCTAATATGTGATGCCTCCAGCTTTGTTCTTTTATCTTAAAATTGCTTTCACTATTCAAGCTCTTTTTATCTTATATGAATTTAAGAATAAGTCTTCGTAATTCTGTGAAAAATAACACTGACAGGTGGATAGAGATTGAATTGATCTCTAGATTGCTTTGGGCAGCATGAACATTTAAATGATAATGATTATTCCAGTTCTTGAGTATGAAACATCTTTTCATTTGTTTGTGTCATCTTGATTTTTTAAACTGTGTTCTGTAGTTCTTGTTGTGGATAACTTGGTTAGATGTACTCACAAGTATTTTATTTTTTTGTGGCTATTGTAAATGGGATTGACTTCTTGAATAGCTTCTTAGTTTGAGCATTGTTGATGTGTAGAAGTGACACTGATTTTTGAATGTATATTTTGGATCCTGAGACTTTGCTGAAATTGCTTACCAGGTCCAGGAGTCTTTGGTGGACTGTTTAAGATTTTCTAGATATAGAACCATGATGTCTGTGAAAAGAAATAGTTTGACTTCATATTTTTGTGTTTGAATGGGATTTCTTTCTTATGTCTGATTAGAGTTTTGGCCAGGTCTTTCAGTATTATGTTAAATAGCAGTGGTGAAAGTGGATATCCTTGTCTTTTTCTAGTACTCAGGGGAAATACTTTCAACTTTTGCCCATACAGTATGATGTTGGCTGTTGGGTCTATCATGGATGGCTCTTGTTATTTTGAGGCATTTTCTTTTGATACCCAGATAGTTAGGATTTTTAACATAAATGGACATTCAATTTTATTAAATGCTTTTTCTGCATCTATTGAAATTATTATGTGGTTCTTGTTTCTAATTATGTTTTTTAACATGGTGGGCCATGTTTATGGATGTGCATATTTTGGGCCAACTTTGCATTGCAAGAATAAAGCCCACCTGATCATGATGAATGGTCATTGTGATGTGCTGTTGAATGTGTTTTGCTAGTATTTTGCTAATAATTTTTGTGTCTATATTCATCAGGGATATCAGCCTGTAGTTTTCTTTCTTTGTTTTGTCTTTACCAGATTTTGGTATCAGGATAATATTGGTTTTGTAAAATGAGTTATGAAGGAATCTCTTTTTCTTGATTATTTTGAAATTTTTTTCAGTAGGATTGGTACCAACTCTTCCTTGCACATCTGGTAGAATTCAGCTGTTAATTGTGTGGTCTGGGGCTTTATTTGGTAGATAGAGTTTTTTAAATGTATTACTGATTTAATTTCATGACTCATTATTGGTTTGTTCGGGGTTTTGATTTCCTTCTATTTCAATCTTTGGTGGTATTGTAGCTCCAGGAATTTATTCATTTTCTCTAGATTTTCTGGATTACATGCATATAGATAGATGCTCATAGTAATCTCTGAAAATCTTTTGCATTTCTGTGGGATTGATTGTAATGTTACCTTTTTCATTTCTGAGTGTTCTTATTTGGATTTTCTCTCTCTCTCTCTCTCTCTCTCTCTCTCTCTCTCTCTCTCTCTCCCTGTTAATCTACCAGTGTTCTGTCAATCCTGTTTATCCTTTCAAAGAACCAATTTTTCACTTTGTTAATCCTTTGTAATTTTTTTTTGTATCATTCTGCTCTCATTTTGGTTATTTCTTTTCTTCTGTTACCCTTGGGTTTAGTTTGTACTCTTTTTTCTATTTCCTTTAGGTGTGATGTTAGGTTCTTTATTTGAGATCATTATATCTTCTTGATGTATGTGTTTAGTGCTATAAAATTTCCTCTTAAGATGGATTTTGCAGCATTTTGGAGGCTTTAGTATGTCATGTCTCTGTTTTCATTTGTTTCAAGTAATTTTTTATTTCTATCATGATTTTGTTGTTTACTCAAAGTCATTCAGGAACAAGTTGTTTCATTTCCATGCATTTGTATGGTTTTTAGGAGTCCATTTGGTATTGATTTCTATTTTTATCCTGCTATGGTCAGAGAAGATACTTGGTACTTTTGATTTTTTACAATTTATTCTAGTTTGATTTGGGACCATGAGGTTTTGTACCTGTCATGTTGTTGTTAGCTAGTTTTTTCTAGTTTTGGTTTTGTGATTGCTTTATAGGATTTGTGGGTTATGTGCTTAAATATTCTTTTGTGTGAAGTGATATCATTCTTTCAGTTCCATGTTTAAAACTCTATTAAGCATCTCTTGTAGGGTTGGTGTGGTGATGAAAAATATTCTCAGTCTGGGAAAGACTTTATATTTCCTTTATTTATGAAGGTCAGTTTGGTGGGTTAAGAATCTTTGGGGACCAGGAAGGGAGGAAGATGGCAATGGAGCCAGGTGGACTATGCGAGTCCCAGTGTTAGTGAGTGAGTGTATGGAAAATTTTGTGTAAATGTCTGTGACTAAGTGGCCATGTGATTGGGCTGTCTGTGTAGAGACTCAGGAGCAAGTGATCAGAGCTCTCCTTGTGAAGTGAAAGGTGCCACAGCTATTCTACTTGGACCCTAGCACTTCCCAGGGTGCAGAAGCTGAGTGTCATTTTTTTAAATCAGCAAAGCCCTTCCTGTGAAGAAGCTGCCGGGAGTGACTTCTGGTTTCAGGCTCTGCCTCGCCACTGCAACACCTGGCTGGACACTGGCAGCAAGAGCTGAGGAGGAAGAACAATGAGGGAGCACAGAGGGAGAGCCCCACCGGAGAAGACAAAGAGGTACCCTGCCACCATCTTGAAAACTGGGCAGGAAAGTGCTCCTGTTTGCTCACTCCAGAGCAACAGGCCCAATTTCTGTGACTGGTGGATTAAATACTCAGGGGTTGATCATGACCCAGAGAGAATATCTCCAAAGCACAAACTTCAGAGAAATAGGATGAGTGCTGAGTCTCAGGCACCCCACCTCTTACTTGGATTCAGCTGTGGGACAAAAGGTGTGACCAGAAAAGGATGAGGAAAACCCCTGAAGAGATCAGCAGTGAGGTCAGGCCTGACCCAAACCTCTCCTCCCCAGCAATCCTCTGAACACCAGACATACTCCTGGATCACAACTGAGAGGGATGAACCCAGGCAGAACCTGGACATCAGGTGTGATAGGAGGACTCTACTCCAAGATAAGCCTGGCTGAAGTGCCCCCCCCACCAATACCTGGGAAGAGACAATCCCACACTTCCCCACCAGAGGTGATCCCCTGGCCACATGAGAATGGGAGGGGAGGACTGAAGCCCCACCCACAACCACCACTTGCTTCTCCTTCCCTGGGTCGGACACTGGTGAGTTTGTGATTAAGGCAGCAGCTCTGCAGAAAACTGCAGAGGGACTTACCTGTGAGCAGATAAAAGGAACAATTACAGAAACTGCCACCAGAGGGAAGGTTGTTATTTGTTTGTTTGTTTTTTTTTTACTACTTTTTTTCTTTTGTGCATGAATATGTATGGGAGTTTTCGATACTTTCATTCTCCCCACCTTTTTTCTTCTTTTTTTAAATCTTTCTTCTTTCTTTTTTTGTTTTCTGTTTATGTGTGTATGTGAATGAATGAGTGTTCATCTTTCAGCTTTTTTTGTTTTTTAGTTCTTTTTTTAGCTAAATGTGTGTGTGAATGCATGTGCGAGGGTTCATTTTTTTCTCTCTTTTCTTTTCCTTTCATTTTGTGTTTTGTGTGTGTGTGTGTGTGTGTGTGTGTGTGTGCACACGTGCATGTGCGCTTGGTTTTCTTGTTGTTGTTGTTTGTTTTGCTTTTTTTCCCAGTTTGTTTTGGTTGTCTGTGTGTGTATGTTTGTTTTCAGCTTTGATTCTTGCTTTTGGTTTTCTTTTTTTTTTATTTTTTGGTCTTTGTCCGTCTTATTTCATTCTACTTTTCTCTGTTCTCCTCATTGCTGTTACTGTATCTTAGGCTCAGGGGGTACACACACATACCCATTGCATCATCATACAGAGTGGGGTGGGGAGTGTGTCTCAGGGAGTCCATACCACAATTAGTTAACATTGTGATTTGCAAGAAGTTTCTGAATCCTACCTCCCCAACCTCCACCTTATTCAACTCTCAAAACTACAAGAGACAGCAAAGCTTTCCACCCACAGCCCTGTTTCAAAATAGTACAAATTCAGAGCCCTGCAGGGAAGAATAGAGAGCTGAGTAAACATCAAAAGTGAAAGCCTCTCCCACTGCCACTGAATAATGGGACTAAACAGAAAGGAAAAACATCTGTCACAAAAATGAACAGAAGAACACAGGTAATTCCCAGTGTAACAAAGTTAAAACATCTACAAAATCAGATCTCAAAGCTCAAACAATGGAAATCACCAACGACTGGCCCCAGAATACAACAGGCATTAAGGAATGGATGAAAAGAGGGAATAAAACTCAAGAAAGACAAGATGCAACACTGAAATAACTTGTAACAGAGATTTTGGCCATAACAATTTTATCCAGAAAATAAGTAACAAGATGACAAGTAGGGAAAGCAGAATTAATCAAGCAGTAGAAAGAATCTCAGAACTTGAAGACTAAAACATGGAATTAATCTGATCTGTAAAAACCATAGAAAGAAAACATAGAAAGCCTCTAAGACATGTTGCAATTATATCAAGAAGCCAAACCTATGCCTGATTGGTATCCTAGAAGAAGAAAAGGAAATGAAGGACACCTTGGAACAAGTATTCCAGGAGATTATACAAGAAAAATTTCCCCATCTCACCAGAGATGTGACTATCCAAACACAAGAGATACAGAGAATCCCTGCAAGACATCAAATAAGAAGACCAACCCCTAGACACATAGTAATTTGCCTACACAAAGTAGGTATAAAGAAAAAATCCCAAGATAGCAAGAGAGAAAGGTCAGACTACCTATCAGGGAAAACCAATCAGAATAGCAGCAGACCCATAGGCAGAAAAACAACAAAATAGAAAGGACTGGAGCCCAATATCCAAAGTCCTCAAAGATGAGCAATTTCAACCAAGAATTTCATACATAGCTAAGTTCAGCTTCTTCAGTGATGGAAAATTAAAATATTTTCCAGACATCAGGTCCCTAAGAGATTATGCAGCTTCCATGCCAGCTCTACAGGAGACACTTGAAACAGCATTAAGCACTGAAGAAAGAAAAAAAGAATTACTACACACTTCCCAAGAACAGGAGAACACAGAATCAACAGCAACCGCAAACTTGAAAACACACACATATATCAATTCAAAAGTTTAAAGAAAACAAAGAAAAAACATTATAATAACCTCAAGACGAGGATAAACACTCACATTTCAATAATCAGCCTGAACATGAACGTACTAAATGTACCAGTGAAAAGGCACAGAATGGCAAACAGGATAAAAAACCATGACCCAATAATTTGCTGCATCCAGGAAACTCATCCTACCACAAGGGATGCACGAAAACTCAGTTAGAGTATGAAAAACAAATTTCCAAGTGAATGACTCACAGAAGAAGGCAGAATTCACAATCTTAATATTAGACAAAACAACTTTTAAGCTATCAAAAATTTAAAAAAGATACAAAAAGACACTACATAATGACAAAAGATTCAATCCTTCAACAAAAAATATTCATCCTAAACATATATGTACTCAATATAGGAGCACCAGTGTTTATAAAGCAACTACTAAGTAAACTAAAAAAAGATATTGACTCTAACATTATTATAGCTGGGGACTTCAATACCCCACTAACAACCCTAGATAGATCATCGAGG
>CAUYQG010297865.1:0-12138 GCA_963574415.1 Tarsius wallacei
CTCCAGGCGTTCGTTGTTCCAGGGTCTAGGACTGCAAAGATGAAAGAGACAAGGATGCTATTCTTTTTTTTTTTTTTTTTTTTTTAGTTGGAGTATAACTCCGTAACCCAGACTGGAGTGCAGTGGCCGCTCCCGGCCACCGCAGCCTCGACCTGCTGGGCCCCGGCAATCCTCCCGCCTCAGCCTTCCAAGTAGCCGGAACTACAGGTGCGTGCTACCATGCCCGGCTAATTTTTTGATTTATTGTAGAGATGAGGTCTCACCAAGTTGCCCAGGCGGGTCTCGAACCCGCGGGCTCAGGCAATCCACTCACCTCGGCCTCCCAAGGCGTGGGATGACAGGCTGAGCCACGGAGCCCGGCTGGGATGCTATTCTTGAAGAGATGGTTGCTGTGTGTTCAGCCCAGAGTGTTTTCCACATTTTCAGGAAAATCTGTTCCTTCCACAGCAAGGTTTGTGGTGGACAGAGTGGTTTTGTTTGGATGGTGTTTTTATAAGACTTTAGGCATTCCTTTTCTGATTTTTGCATTTTTTTCCAAAATAAAACTTTAAAATTGTTTGACTGAAAAAGGAGAATTCTCAAAATGTTACAGTTGGGCAGCTCCTAGAGACCATCTCATCCAAATGTCTTGTCCTCAGACACATGTGGAAGCCTGGCTGTTGGTGGCTACTTCATTGGCCACAACTATTCGTCTGGTTGCCCCCATTTCTGGCTTAAGTCGCCAATAGACTGTGACTTTGGTTAAATCATTGGCCATCTCTGAGTCTCCACATCCTCACTTGTGAATCTTCGAGGGTGAACTAGAGCTTACAAGGGCTTTTTTCACTCAGAAAACGTGGAGATTCTCTGATTTCTTTTCTTACATGTACAATGAGCTATCCTAGTATTCCAAGACAATGTGAAACAATTAATGTAGTGTGTTATTTAATGGGAGAATACACCTTTCCTTTAGGGACTAAAAACTACAAATAAGCCAGACTAGATGTTAGACAACAGGACCGATTCTTTATTTTTAGCGTATGTTCCTAAATCAGCTGAAATCATTATCTTAGCCCCTTCCGTCTTTTTGAATACTCTCATTTTCTTCCTTCAAAAAGTTCAGCTGAAGCTCTGCCTAAATTGATTTCTTTACCATGCTTGAAATTTGATTTTGGTTCTACTGCCTAACTTTTTAATTCTTAGTTCAACCATCAGCAGTTTCCATTGTTAAGTAACATTACATCGAGTCGCTGTTATGAGATTGTTGGCAATAACCTGTTCTGTTCCCTTCTGGATCTCATTTACCTCCTCGGTGTTCTATAACGTCTTTTCGTCTGTAGGACTCGGGCCAAGATGGGCTAATTCTTCATCATGATTTAGCACTGACTCATTTTGATTGTTGTCTGATGTGTATTCTTAGACACACGACGTCCTGCTATAGCATATTCTATGCAGAGCTGCACACAGCAGCATTCCCTAGTGAGGTTTCATCAGTACTTTATGCGATTGCCAAAATAACATCAAACACCGTCAAATATGCTTCATCGTAATCTCACTTGCTTTTCCTTCTCAGCGGTCAAAGATTCTACAGATGGTTTGGTGAAAAGTCCACATTGACTCCCCTAGAGTTCCCTTCACATTTCTACTAGATCATAATTTTAAACTTTCATTCCGAATCGTTTTCTATTATTCAGACAGCTCCATTTTGAGAAGTGGAGTAATAACAACTTTCTCCAGATGAGAGGATGGTAGTCCTTTCCTGAGGGGGTGGGAAGGAAAGGTTCATCACCGCCTACATATTCTCTGTGGACTTAATTCTGGTTTAAGATATTGTGAGGAAAGGGTTAGAGATTGACGGTGATAGGACATAAGATGGAGTCAATAAAGCCAAAGAGCAGCCATTTTAACATTGCCTAGCTTTGTCATGCTTTTCTAGCATTCCACTTTAATTTAGCCTCTAATTACCAGCCAAGGACAGGACCCCTTTCTCAGAGGTAGCTGTCGATAATTGTTTTACCACCCCTCCCCAGTTTGTTTTGTACTGATTAGCTTTTCTATTCCAAGTATTTGCATAAGAAACAAGTTAGCCTAATCAGCCCTTCATGACCTTTGTGACAGAAAGATCCCATCGCCATGGCAACAATTGTGTGATTAACCTGCCTATCTGCCTGCAGTCCATCAGCCCATGTCAGTACCTGTGCTTACCTATCCCCTTTGTGATGATGTGGAACACAGCACCAATCAGTCACCTTAACGACCTGTCCTCCACCGAAGGACAGGTTTAAAACCATCAACCTCAAGCAGTCATTCACCATTGCTTTGCTAAACTCTAGTCAGGCCACGTAGCTCTTTGAGCTATAGCCACCATGTTTTCCAAGCTTTGGTCTCTTCCCATGCCTTAGGGAGATGAATCTCTCTCTCTCTCTCTCTCTCTCTCTCTCTCTCTCCCTCTCTCTAATTTACTTTCTAAGTGGCACCGGATAGCAGACCCCGCCCCCCATCCCTGCCTCCCCCATCTGAGCTAACTTTTGAAGGCCCGCTGGTATTTTGATCTAACAGACAACACAATCAAGGCAAAACTGGTATCCTAGGACAGTGCTGTCCAATGAAACTTCCTGTGTGATGGAAATGTTCTACCTATACAGTGCAGTGTTTATTTATTGAGCACTTGAAATGTGACTCTTGTGGCTGAGGAAATGAATTTTAACGCTATTTAATTTGTATTAATGTAAACTGAAATAGCCACAAATAGCTAGTAGCTACTATGTTCATAGCACAGTCCCAGGAATAATGTAACTAGGCCTGGGACCCAGAGACCTGTTAAAAGTTGAGCTTATATCTCTGCTCTACTATTTAACAACTGTGTTCTTATTTTACCTCACCTTAATAACGTAGGGAGACTGATCATATCTGCTTCTTAGAGTTGTTGTGGTGAGTAAAAGAGATAATTCATGCATTCGACATGGTGTCTTTTATTTTATGCATGTCCTACCCATTAGGTATTATTTTAAAAATTTCTTTTAAGGGATGCGATTTGGACACTTGCATCAGAGAGCTGCAATGATGTACTCAGAGCTTAAGGTTTTCTCCTTCATATCTCCTTCACAGGAACAGCATCAGCTCCAGAAAAAGTGGAGAGCACTGTGCAAATCAGGGAGCTAAGCTTCCTAAAGTTAGTATTTACTTCCTCTTCACACTCTTGGTCCTTCTCCACATATTTCTGTCTTGCTATTTTATTTGGTGTCATTGTTAAAAATTCAAGATTGTGAAAGTGCTTCATAGGACATAGCTGGCAATGGTTGAATAATTTCTGGTTTTTATTTCATGTTCTCTGCCAGGTATTTGTGGAAATAGATTTCTGTGGAGAAGCTTCCCTGATCTGTGCTGTCAATCTCTTCCATCCGCAACAAGGGAATAGAGCGAGCAGAGTGTTTAATTGTATTAATAGGGGTGGTCTTGGAATGATTCTACAATTGGGAACTAAAAGGGTACTTTGCTATTGACCAGCACAAGTCAGCTATCTTTCATATGATGCTTTCAAATATGCACCATAAAATTAAATTACATAAATCTTGCCTTTGGACACACCAAAGGAATTTAAGGTGCATTTAAGTAACAGTGGACTATATTACTGAATGCCGATGGAAGTGCTTCTAGCATCTATGTTACTGGAAATTAAATTCATAATCAGCCGTCTGACAATCAGTACCTCATGGTCGGCCCAATATGCATTATTTTTTCCTCTTAAGAGGCAGAATAATAAGAAACAGATTTTGACTTTTGTGCTTCCTTTTTTACTTTTCATTTCTGTGTGTTGTCAACATAAATGAAAAGGGATGTTAGAACTTTTCTCCACCTTTCTCCCAGAATTAAAGTTGACTTCTTTACTCTGCATCTTGCTCAAAATTGTGTAGGGCCCAATGGCTATATGACAGTCATGTCTAGCTCCTCTAAGGAGCACATGAAGGTTTGTATCCAACCTGTTATTTGGAGCTGCGTGACTCCCAGTAACCCAGGTGTGCATTTGTTAAATCCTAAACTCACAAGCAAGAGTATCAGAGTATCATGAGCTACAAAAAACAAAAAAATCCCCTAATGTCTGGCTGAACACGACGTCCCTCTGCAGAGAATAATTTATTGTTTGTTTTCTTTCTCTTGCTGGACTGCCAAGCTCGACCTTTTGACCTCCTCTTTTTAAAAAAAATTATTTATAGGAATGTGGGCAGTTCATACCATTCTCTATTTTCCTAATGATGCCCACTGATAATGATAACGTGTGATCTCAATATAAATTAATTGAAGATTTTCATTAAACTTCAGTTCTGGAACATTTTAATAGACTGCCTCCATTGTTTTTGCTTTATTTTGTGAAACACAAGGGTTCTTGAATCATGATTCCTAACATTTTCCTAGGAATGAGACCACATTAAAATCTTAATTAGTCCCTTAAGCTTTACGGACATTATTTTATTTTTATATCTGATGCCAGCTGAGCGCAAAATACTTTTGCAGTAACTTTCCTTTGGCATTCTATTTTTTTATCTTTGAGGTTAGGCTTTGAGGTTTCTGGAGAGCTTGTACAGGGAGGGCAACTGTTATATCAATCATATTTAATCAGTCTCTCTTTTCAGAGTTACTTGCACTCTGGAACTGAAAAGGGCATCTAAACTAAAATAACAATTCTTATAGGAGATATTTTTTAAGACTGTATAAACATTTAACTGTGGACTTTATGAGAACTTATTTATTGTTCTAAAAATGCTGTTCACTTTGCTACTGTTAGATGTTTAGTTTTCAATCGGAAACTGGCATGTTATCAATAGGTGATAGAGACCAACTTATTTTAATTTCAAAACTGTCAAAATACAAGATGGAAAGAAGTCCTTTGTGTTGGAAGTATGATTTTTTTTTCCTTGTCCTTTTCAAGACAATCAGAATTAGTCCTATCTCCCTGAGGCTGTCCCAATGGGATATTTATATATATGTTTGACTCTATTAATACACTGTATTGATCTACAATTCATCTAATTGGTGAGAGGATATTAATGGATTCCATTAGTCGGTTTTCTAATTTCCACACGTTCTAAGACTATAAATCTTTACTTCATTTACTTGGAAGAAAGAGTCAGTTCCAACAGAACCAGCTAAAAACAGGACAAAGAAAATTTCTAAGAAAATTCATTAATACAAGTTGGATTCATTCAAAGGGTCTTAAAGACTCTCCTTTAGAGATATAAATTCCACTAAAAAACAGAAACACCTGCTGATAATAGTATATCACAAATGCCAATTTGTAAATGCAAATTTATACAAAATCTCTTCTATAACGCTAGTGACTATCATCTAAGGACGAGGTCCTGAATCCCCAATCCCAACTGTCCTGCACCACCCTTACTTGTGATTGTTACGCTGATTTCAAGAAGTGTTGTCTGAGAGCCATACCAATGCAGCTAAAACAATGATGCCTACTCATCAGGGTTATTGTAAGCACAAGGAAAAATACGTGTTAAAGTGACTGGTGCTGTGCTTAAGTACACAATTATAAGTACAGTGGCTATTATTACTATGGGAGCCACTTTATCATCACTAGTAATTTAGACAATAGTTTCAGGAGCTATAAAAGTGTTTTCTGTCACCTTTCTTTGAAGGTATTTTCTCTCAGCTATTTATCTTATAGTTATAACAACAATGGGAAACCAAACATAATCTTAAAGAACCTCAGAGCAGAGTTGATGGAATTGTTGCCTAAACAGTTCTTAATCCATCCATGCCAAATAAAACCACCTGGGAATTTGTAAGATTAAAGCATTAGAGTGAGAAAATTGAAAGGACAGTGAGAGATGATCCAGTCAATCCCTTATTATCCAGAGAAGGAATCTGTACCTGGGGAAAAGAAGGAACTTGCTGAAGATGCCAAAGCATTTGAGTTTAACAAGCCAGGAATATAACTAAGACTGTACACGTTACCCAGTTCTATACTCTTTCCGCATTTCATTATGTTTTCACCTGAGTAAACACTGATTTGAGAACCATACTTCTTAGTTTGGCTTTAGTGAGTATTTGTTGAGTGTCTGCCATGTGCAAAATGCTCTGCTTGGTGTTGTGGAAGGTGTGAAGATAAACAAGAGCTTGGCCTTCAAAGAAACTTACATCTATCTATACAAAAGTTCCTTATATGCAAATTTACATTACATAGAACACCTGAGACTCCAGATGGTCCAATCTCTATGTGGTGTAACATACAAAGAAACAGCAGTATCTACCGACTCTTTGAAGAAAATTTCATTCTTGAAGATTCCTTAAAGGAGTATACATTTTAAGTATGACGTTCACGCAGAAGAAGGCGTTAATCAAACGAATGCTTGCGTCACCATGTGACAGGTAGAACAGTCAAAGAAAAGGACAGAAG
This sequence comes from Tarsius wallacei, assembly GCA_963574415.1. Classification (NCBI taxonomy): domain Eukaryota; kingdom Metazoa; phylum Chordata; class Mammalia; order Primates; family Tarsiidae; genus Tarsius; species Tarsius wallacei. The sequence continues at coordinate 6,389 of CAUYQG010297865.1, forward strand.
CAGAGTTGAGTCAACGTCATATTACACATTGCTACCGTAATTCAATTCGACTTGAAAAGTAATACATAGATAACAGCCCTAAAAATGTGTATATGTTTTTTATGGCACTCCCGGGCTATATGAAGTTGTCTCCCCTTTTCTAATTTCCTTTTCATAGCAGGCATTGGATATTTAAACCTCCTTCTCATCCATACTGCCCCCAAATCACCACTGTCTCTGTTTTATCACCATATTCCCTGTTGTATATACTTTTTCATAAAGGAAGAAAGGGAGGGAAAGAAAGAAAGACAAATCTTTGTATCAAATGCTTTTTGTGGGATAAAAGTCAACTTTCTACTTTTCTAAATTCTTCCTAGAGCCCTGGTGAAATTTTTTTCTCTACCTTGTAACAAACAAGGAATACAGTGTGAAAAAATAAATAAATCTTTGGCAATGGAGGATGGAAGGTCTTTGAAAATGTTGCATAACTGTGGAATCTGCATCATGACTAAGGATACGGTTGCTAAATATGTCACCCAGGCTGGAGTGCAGTGGCATGCTCACGGCCACCGCAGCCTCCACCAGCAGGACATAGGCGCTCCTGCCACCCCAGCCTTCCAAGTAGCTAGTCAGAGATGCACGCCACCACGTCCGGCTAGTTTTTGTGATTTATTGTAGAGACGAGATCTCACCAAGTTGCCCAGGCCGGTCTTGAACCTGTGGGCTCAGGCAATCCTCTCGCCTCTGCCTCCCAAAGTACTGGGATTACAGACTGAGCCTCTGCGCCCGACTGGTCACAAGACTTATGATTAGGTTCATTCGCTCCTCAAACCCTACTCCCTAAAGGTTTATGACTGTCAAAGCACAGAGAGGAAGATTGGTGCATCACTGGAACGTCTAAGATATTTTTTGTGTTGAAAGTGAGAACACAATATTCTCTTAACAGTTTGCTAAAGAATTTCTTTTGCATAAAATGAAACTGCCTTAAAAGAAAAAAAGCTTTTTGTATGCCTGTTTGAATTAGAAGCTACCATTCTAAAAGATCCAGATGTGAAAGATCAGGTGTCCTGTATGAGATTAGAGGAGGAAGACAGTGATTTTGGAGGGCAGGTGTTGGAGAGGGGCGTGCAGAGTCACTAAAAAGGTGTGATCAGAATTTCTTTCATGACCTACACATTCTTGGGTCATTTTTGTCTTCCTCCAGACCATCTTATATTTCCTTATCAATAAAATAAATCACCCCAGGCCTTATAGATGGCAGACTTCAAGCAAGAAACAATAGTTTCTCATTTCAAAAGATCCACTGGCTCTAATGTGTGAACTAAGTGACATTTGGCATCTGATTAGCTGTCTTCTTGAAGTAAAGACTTATGGATTTTTACTTATTTGTCTTTGATTCTAGCAAATGAGGAAAGTAGCCATTCTATTCTGTGTCTGCCAGATACATTTGGTGATTCTTCTTATCTTCAGGTGATCTTAACAGTTATCTGGGTGTTACGATGTCTTTGTATAACTTTCGCCCAACCTTTCCAATCTTTTTACGGATGTTGTTTCTGTTTTGTAAGTAGCATTTTCAAGCTCAGCTTCTGGATGTTTCTTACCAGGGGTTTCATGACACCTGCTATCATTAATTTGTCACAAAGAACTTCCATGACTGTTTGCTAAGGCCTTGCAAAAAGGGCATGGGTTCTCCTGTGAACGTTTATTGATATGTCAACCTGCTCTGGGAACACTCCCATGGGAAGCACTTTATAATTTCCCTCCTCTCTAGACTTATCACAGTATTCAACAAATATTTATTGAGTTGAGTTACTAAACGCTTTTGAAACTTATGTAACCGTTTCAGAAATTAGAGCTAACCTACCAAGTAAATTCCAGTCACATGGAACTAAAAGAGTAAGCCTATACTACTCTTCAGTTACTATGGGACTTATTTTAAGCAACCAGTGATTGAACACGTTTTGTGTGCCAGGTGTTTTATGTACGTTAACTCTATCTTATCAATAAATAGGAAGGTAAATATTATTATTTTATGGATGCAGAAACTGAGACTCGATGAAGCATTGTAATTTGCCAGATGTTAGAGAGATAATAAGTTGCAAATAAGGGTTCAAATGTTATATTTTTGAGACTTAATAGTTTTTGCTGCCACAGTACCCTGGTTATCCTCCCAAGGTGCAAACCAATTAATGCAGTCAATGGAAGTGAATCCTAAGAAAAAAATCAGTTCCGTTATTTTCTCTAATTGACAATGAAGTTGGAACTTTCTCAATGGTGTATTTTCCAATAATGATAAAGATTACAAAAATAAGATGCCATGGAGAGTAATTTCAGGCAAATACAGAATGTGCAGATGCGTGTATGTTAAAGTGAGCTTGAACATTTGGTAGATATTTGATAGACTTAGATTCAGAGGCACGGTGCTGTTGGTCAGAAACAATACAGAAGGCCTCAGAACCTTTATCTGTTTCATTGCAGCCCTTACCTTAACTCCTAGCTTCATAGACATAGAAAATCAAGTTTATTCTATAGAGGTATGTAAATAGGTAAAAAAATCCTTATGCTATGAGAACTTGCAGGTTTGTTGGACCTCAGAGCTTGAATTCAGATGGTATTCACATGTTTCTATTCCATTTGAATATTTCATCATGACTTTTTAAACATGAATTGCTTAAGTTTAAGATAAATCCCTCCTGAAAAAGTGGCTCCAACAAGGAAGCTTGGTATTGTGTAATCATGAAGTCACATTTTTCTTTTTTTCCTTCTGCATTTTGTAAATTGGAAGCGGGACTCCCAACTGCGTGTTGGTAATTTGGAATAACACAGCAAGCATAAATTTTTCTTATTAACTCTACTAGGCATCACATTTTACTGACAGAATGAATTATACTTGTCCCATGTATTACTATTTCATAATGAAAATGTGTAGATTATTTAGGTAAATATATTATTCTCATTCAGGATAACATCAAGGGCATAAGTTCAGAAATTCTATATTCTGATAAACTGTAAAATTACTCTCTCTCTCTCTTTTTTTTTTTGCTATGTTTCTTACTGTTTCTCTTCTCCTTTGTCATTAATATGTGAACTTGGTGTTACATGCAATGATCTATACTAAATGATTGAGCCTATTTGAATGGGTATGTGTAAAAGTTATCCTGAAAAAGACATACCGGGTAGCATTCTCTTATAGGTCCTTCTGACATAAATAAGACTATACCAGTTGTAAACTTAAGTTTTATTGTGTTAGTCCTTCTCCCCAAAGCTGTGCTTCGCTGGTAAATCTCTATTTTACTCTCCATTACCTGGAGAGTAGTAAGAAAAATATTAATTACTGTTATTTTTAAACAAATATTTCCACTGCTTTATTATGGCCTGAATTATATATATAATATATACAGGGATATATATGTATATATATATATGTGTGTGTATGTGTGTATGTGTGTGTGTGTGTGTGTGTGTGTATGTATACACACACACATATATTCCCTTAAAATTTCTCAAAGGTTTTACTGCCATTCAATAGTCAGTGTTTGCCCCATTCAAACATTTTCAAAACTGGTTAGTGGGGATAAACTCATCTTCAGAGGGGTAAAGATGACTGAAAAGGCTATAAAAGCATTATCAGCTTCTGCTTTTAAATGGCAACATGCTCATGTTCTTAAAGTCATTCTCTATTTGCACCCAGAACTTTATCTTCAATATTTCAAATTGAATTGTCCTGCTCTATTTCAAAACTTTAAGATGCCATCCACGGCAAGAGGTATTGTCATTTTATGAGAGAAAAAAATGCTGCCAAAAAACTTAGACACGTCATCCGTGATAAGACAAGCCTTATTTTAGAGACATTAACATGTAGACATCTTTGCTTCATAGATTGAGGAATGCAGTACTTTTTTTTCTTAGTAATTCTCTCAAATGACAGCTGAATCCAAAGCATAGCGCTTTTATTTGTGGGATCAAACTTAATCTGATCCATTTTAATAAACAAGATGAGTGATGGAAGCACAAGATATCAACATTTAACGACCATTGTGTTTCATATGGATGAAACTGCCGTGAATGAAAGAAGGAAGTGAAATAGATGTGGCTGTGAGCAACTTCAGCATATTTGGCGCTTTAACTTTGGATAAATGTGCTTTGTACTGTGGAAAAACACAGTGATATGGATCTGAAAGCCCTTATAGCTGTGAAGCATTACTAATTACAATAAAATGTAACACCACCTTGTAAATTAAAAAAAAACAAAAGGGACTCCAAAGCAATCATTATTTTGTGAGCTATACATCTATTCCACAGGTAGGCTAGATAACACATTTATGAGCACTTAATTTCTGCACTAGCATGGAAATTTTTCTTATTAATGCTATTCCATAGCTGTGGTCTCCGTGGAAACATATTTATAAGCATACCTGACCTCCTAATGTATAAATTATTTTGTGGGAGAAAATTAAGAACTTTCAAAACAACATAAACTTGTTGAGGTCACCAAGGTAGCATTAAGTAAATTATTGCCGCACAGCTCTAAATGGTACCTAGTAGCCAGGAAGAGCTTAATGCACCTTTCAAAGTGCCTAATTTAATCCCAGGGAGGAACAGAATAGTGGACAGGTGCTGGATGATGAATTACACATTGAGATGCATTTTCGCAAGTGAATTGGACTCAGTGTTGTCTGAATAAAATGAATGTCTCACATTTATTTTAAACACGTGAAGACAAAAGTCTACAAATAGTTTCAGAAGTCTAAAACAAGGCCATTCTATAAACCTAGGTGCGAGGCAAATTCAGTCATATAAAATAGGATTGTTGGAAATAAAATTGGCCAAGGCAACTGAATGAAAACCATCCTACGTGTGGTTATAAGTACAACTCAGAGTGAAATCTTATCTGAAAAACTTTCTGCAATTCTTGGGTGTTCCAGAAAGGACTTCCCTGCAAGAACTTAACCTGTCCAACCTTGCAGACTCTATGATACCTGCCAGGTTCCAACTCAAGGTGGTATGTCTCCAGGCCATGAATGCTGTTGTGTATTTACTGAATAACGTCTAGTGTAAAGAAATGGTTAAGTAATTTTGCCTTTTGAAAACCTTTCCTTTGTTAGCCTTGTGATTTCAGAGAGATTGCATGAATGTCTGGTATCCTACTTATTACTGCTTTTCCTTTGGGGGAATGATAAAAGAATCTAGAGTCATTTTTGAATCTTAGGACCCTGAATTCATATGAGTCCTACTGCCAATTTGGCTTAGACCACTGAAACTTAAATGCACATTGACTTTGTATCAACACATTTTTACTTTCACCTGATGTGTGACTATTCATTCCATTTAGGATCATACTTAAAATGAGTATAACTAAATGAAATGCTTCCAGGTGTGGTGGCTCACGCCTGTACTCTCAACACTTTGAGAGGCCGAGGAGAGAGGATTGCCTGAGCTCAGGAGTTCCAGACCTTGGCAACATGGTGTGGTCTTTTCTGTATTTTAAAAAATTAGTCAGGCATGGTGGTGCACTCCTTTAGTGACAGCTACTTGGAAGGTTGAAGCCAGAGGGATCACCTGAGCCCAGTAGGTTGAGGTTACAGAGGTCGTGAACATGCCATTGCACTCCAGCGTGGGTGACAGGGTGAGACTCTGATTAAAAAAAAAAAAAAAAAAAAAAGGCTAAAATAATATAAACCCTTCATACTCTAAAATCCATAAAGCAACAGAAACCTTCCACAAGGGAAAGGGAAAAGGAGGCTTCAAAGATATCAGGAAGAATGTATACT
>CAUYQG010297871.1:0-11508 GCA_963574415.1 Tarsius wallacei
TAACCTGTGTTTAAGGTGTTTTTAATTTTTTGTTACTACATTTTTTCTTTCTTTTAAAAATGTAATTTTTTTTTAATTTAATTTGTTAAAAAATCCTTTTTTTATTTCTTTATTTCTTTTTTTTTCTTTTTTTTTTTTTTTTTTTTTTTTTTGAGTTGGAGTCTCACTTTGTCGCCCAGGCTGAAGTGCGGCATGGCTACTGCAGTCTCAATCTGTTGGGCTCAGACAATCTTTCCACCTCAGCCTTCCAATTAACTGGAACCACAGGTGTGCGCCACTACACCCATCTAATTTTTTATTTGTTGTAGAGATGAGTTCTTGCCAAGTTGTCTAGGCTGGTCTCAAATCCCTGAGCTCAGGTGATCCTCTTGCCTCCGTCTCCCAAAGTGCTGGGATTACAGGCATGAGCCACCGCACCCAGCTTGGTAAAACATTCTTAAGAAATAAGGGTGAGGTTTGTTTGCAGAATTTTTATTTAAAGATTGTAAAATCTCTCTAGGTACTCTTGATAATTATTTGTATTTCCCCAATGGATTGTATGTGATAGGGTTTTCCAACTTGATATGAGATTTTCAAATTTAGATCAAATAAAATTTCTGATTGGTATCATTTCAGGATCAATTTTTTAGGAATTGATTTTTTTAAAGAGGAAGCTCAAAATATAAAGGTAAAGGAATAGTGTAGTGCACTTCCATGTATTTATATCCAACTTTCACAGAAATTGACTCAGGGACAGTTTTGTTTCACCTGTACCCTTACCTACAGCATTTCCCTCTCCTCTAGATTATTTTAGGGAAATGCTGATTTTAATGCTCATTTCCACCCCCAGCCCCCAAAAGAATTTATCGAGTTTTTAATATTTATTGACAGAATAGATATGCTGATGCTGAGGTTTCTCAAAATATTAGGATATATTTCCAGTTTGGACACTTGAGAAATGAATATTTCCAAATACTGAATTCTGTACCAGTAAATCTGGTGAGAAATCTGAGCTAAAGTTTTGGCTAATCAGTTTTAGGAGGCAAAAATTTATTATATTGCTTTTTTTTTTTGAGTGGGAGTCTTGCTCTGTTGCCCAGACTGGAGTGCAGTGGCCGCTCCCGGCCACCGCAGCCTCCATCTTCTGGGCTCCGGCGATCCTTCCGCCTCAGCCTTCCCAGTAGCTGGAACTACAGGCACGCACTACCACGCCTGGCTGATTTTTGATTTACTGTAGAGATGAGGTCTCGCCAAGTTGCCCAGGTGGGTCTCGAACCCGCAGGCTCAGGCAATCCACTCACCTCAGCCTCCCAAGGCGCGGGATTACAGGCCGAGGCACTGAGCCTGGCTTTATTATATTGCTTCTTAAGTGTGGTTTTAAAAAAAGGCAGTTTTTTATTTTCAGTGTTGTCCTGAATAAGTATAAAGAGACACTGTTTTTTCAACGGCTATATCCAGATAGGTAACGCTTGATCTGTTTTCTGTTCAGCAACAAACCAATATTCGGCAGCTCTTCACTATTACCTCCAGGCAGGAGCTGTTTGTTCTGATTTCTTTAATAAGGCTGTGCCCCCAGATGTCTATACAGACCAGGTAAATTGTTTCTGTGGGCTTGTTTTCTGTTTGCTTACCTTTACATGCTCTTCTTGGGCCCTTTTTCAGTTGAACTTAACCATTTCCATGTATATGATTGTAATGCCCAATTTCATGGCTGTAGACCAGATTGCTGTCCATATTTTCAGTGTCCCTATTTCCAACTCCTGTTGCTGCTCTGATTTCCCCAAAACACCTCAAATTCAACCTGCCCCAAACTAATTTCAGTGCCTTACTTTACCATAAAGTAATAAACTCGTAACATTCCTAATAAACACGCCTGCCCTTCCAAAAACAAAAAAAAACAAAAGCCCATGCTCCAAAATACCAAACACTTGGTTTAACCATTTGAGTTGTCCAGGCTTAAATCCTGAGCAACATCCTTGGATTTCTTACTTTACTGACTCTCCCACCAGTATTTATTTAGCTTTCAAGTCATAAGGATTCCATCTACTAAATCCCTGGTTATTTTTCTAATTTTTATTTTTTATTTATTTTTTTTTGAGTAGGACTCTGAACTCTTTTGTCCAGGCTGGAGTACAGTGACATGCTCACAACCACCGCAGCCTCGACCTGCTGGGCTCAGGTGATCCTTCCATCTCGGCCTTCCAAGTAGCTAGAACTACAGGCATGCGCTACCATACCCGGCTAGTTTTTTGATTTATTGTAGAGATGAGGGCTCGCCAAGTTGCCCAGCTGGTCTTGAACCCCTGAGTTCGGCAGTCCTCTCGCTTTGGCCTCCCAAAGTGCTGGGGTTACAGGCTTGAGCCACCGTACCTGACCATTTTTCTAATTTTTAAATAAACATATTTAAGGCATACAAAATAATGTTCTGGTTTTTGTTTTGTTTTGTTTTTTAATTGTAGAGTCAGGTCTTGCTATTTTTGCTATTTTGCCCAAGCAGGTATTGAAATCCTGGCCTTAAGTGATCCTTCCACCTCAGCCTTTTAAAGTACTGGGATTGCAGGCATGAACCCTAATTTTGCCCAGCCCAAAATAATGCTTTGATCCATATGTACACAGTGAAATGATTACTACAGTTAAGCAAATAAACATATCCATCACCTTCCAGTTACCCTTTTCTTTGTAATTGGAGCACCTAATATCTACTCTCTTAGTAAATTTTTAGTGTACAGTGCAACAAATTAGCTGTAGTTCTCATGCTGTACATTAGATCTCGACTGTTCATTCTACTTAACTGCAAGTTTGTGACCCTTTGACCTACTTCTCCCCATTTCCTGCCCCTCATATCAAATTTTGTCCATTTTCTTTTGATATGCATTGCTGTTTCTTCTGACTTAGGACACTAGTATCATGACTTAACAAATGGTATCTTTTTAATTCTTACAATAAATGACCTTTGAAATATGACTACAAATTTTTTAGGTTCACAGCAAAACTGAGTAGAAAGTGTGGAGTTCTTGTATATCCTCTGTCCCCACACACACAGCTAGCTCCCTGTTTGTTGACATCCTGTACCAGAGAGGTACATTTGTTGCAATGAATGTTTAATGGCTTTTGCAGATAATCAGAATTTTATTTTTGTAGGTAATTAAACGAATGATAAAATGTTGTTCTTTGCTGAATTGCCACACACAGGTTAGTTTATAATACTATGATGTTTTATTTTCATGTGTGATATTGTTTGTAATGTATATAAAGGATTAAACTGGAAATTAGCTTTCCTTTTCCATATCAAAATTACTTAAATGTATGGTCTGTAGGAGTTTGGCATATTCTTTAAATTTTTTTAGTAGCTTATAAAATTTAAACTAAAATGACAAGTATGGATTAGAAACACTGACCTTTAAACCTCCTAAATGGGAAAGAAGCATTTTTCAAGTGTGTTTTCTTATACTTACGATAAGTACATTAGTCATTAGAGAAATGCAATCAAAACCACAATGAGATACTTCATACTCACTAGGATGACGATAATCAAAACACATCTAATAACAAGTGCTGGTGAGAATATGGAGAAATTGGAACCTTCATATGTTGCTGGTAAGGACATAAAATGGTGCAGCCTCATGAAAACAGTTTGCCAGTTCCTCAAAAAGCTAAACAGGAATTATCATATGATCCAGCAGTTCTCCTCCTAGGTGTATACATAAGATAATAGAAAACCTGTCCACAGAAAAAGTACATTAATGTTCATAGCAGCATTATTTAAAAGCTGAAGAGTAGAAACAATCCTAGTATCTATCAAATGATGAATGGCTAAACACAGGTGATGTATCCATACAATAAAATATTATTCAGCCATAAAAAGGAATTAATTACTGATACATGCTACAACATGAATAAACCTTGAAAGATTATGTTAAGTAAAAGAAGCTAGACACAAAAGGCTACATATTGTATGATTCCATTCATGTGATATGTCCAGAACAGGCAAATCTGTAGGGACAGAAAGTAAATTGTAGTTTCCAGAGGCTTAAGGGGAGAGAGAATGGAGGGTGACTGCTAATGGGTATGGAGTTTTTTTGCGGGGGAGGGTAATGAAGATGTTTTGGAGTTAAATAATGGTGCTGGTTTTACAACTTTGTGAATAAAACTCATGCACTTTAAAAGGTAACTTTTATGGCTTGTGAACTATATCAATTAATATTTTTTAAAGAGATGAAAGGTATGACCTGATTGATATAGTTATTTTCTACATTAAACACACTGGTAGCCTGAAGTTTTTCCAAAATGAACTTCTGTTTTGGTTGTTTTGTATGTTAGAACACTCTTTTTTTGGGGGCGGGGGGAGTTGGTATTTCACTCTGTTGCTCAGGCTGGAGTACAGTGGCACAATCATGGCTCACCACAGCCTCGACATCTGGGCTCAGGCTGTCCTTCTGTCTCAGCCTCCCGAGTAGCTATTACTATAGGCATGTGCCACCATGCTCAGCAATTTATTTTTTGTAAAGGTGGGGTCTCACTTGTTGCCCAAGCTGGTCTCAAACTTCTGGGCTCAAGCATTCCTCATGCCTCGGCCTATTTAAAGTACTGAGATTACAGGCATGAGTCATAAGACCCTGCCTTTTTTTTTTTTTTTTTTGGAGACAGGGTCTCACTCTGTTTCCCAAGCTGGATTGCAGTGGCATGATCATGGCTCACTGCAGCCTTAACCTCCTGACCCCAAGTGATCCTCCCATCTCAGCCTCCTGAATAGCTGGGGTTATAGGCATGTACCATTACAACCAGCTGGTTATGACACTTTTGCTTGGCCATTTTTTATTCCCTTCAGTTCAGTTTTCTGAACTGACTTTTTTGCCAACTTCTCCAAATAAAGCTCTAAAAATCTGGTTACGTCACTGAGGAAGAAAATATTGGTCAGACACTTGAATGTTTTTGAAATTAAAATTGGATGGAATCCATAAATTTGAGCTGATCCATTCAGCGTGGTTTACAAGGCTTCTAAAAGAGTATATTCTTCATGTAAGAATAATTAAAGATTACCCTCTAAAACCAAGCGAGCTGTCATTACATGAAACTATTTTCAAATTTTTGTTTATGTAGGTGGCAATTTTATGTCAGTTCCTCAGAGAAATTGACTATAAGACAGCCTTTAAATCACTACAAGAACAAAACAGGTATGTTTTAAAAAATATATTGAAATTGAAATTTTTCTGCTTAAGAAAGAGGAAGTAACTGAACTCTCTTTTTTAGTCATGATGCTATGGACTCCTACTATGACTACATATGGGATGTTACCATTTTGGAATACTTGACTTGTATCCTTTCATCAAAGTATGAGATGTTAGAACAATTCACTTCCGTAAATTAAAGAGTATTTAATATTGTGTACTTTCCAAATCAAAACTGAAAAACAGTTGAGATTCTTTCATGATAGTTAATATCAGATTTGTTTTTTCTTAACTGATTCATTTAGATCTTCATCATAAAAGAGGAGAAACAGATAAAAGACAAATTGCGGTAAGTTACCTTATACCTTTCTTCAGTGATATACTTAGTTTCCAGTATATTTAACAATTAATTTGAACCAACAACAACAAAAAAGATTTTGTGGGCCTAATGACTGCCAGAATTTAGTTATCACTGTTTACTTTTTAGAGGATCCTTTTTTGATCATTTGAGCTACATTCCATCTCAGTGTTTTGTATTTTAGAATGTTAGATAATGTCATTTCTCTCTGCTCCAAACCCTCAAATGATTACAACAGCCTGCCAAGCCACATATTTCAGCTTCTAGCCCATCTGACTTTTCCCCTTGCTAACTTTTGCTACACTAGTACTCCCTGTTGTTCTTTGAACATGTCAAGAACAGTCACCATTTAAGGGCCTTTGACATTCTGTTCCAGAAACATCCAGCCTTCTTCAGGTCTCTTCTTCCTCAGTTGTTACCTTCTTAGTGATCATCTTTTCCTAACCATCTTATAAAGTGACAATTCCTGCTTTTCTTTTCCCTCCAGTGCTCTTATTCTCATTTTCCTTTTAAAATTTTTCTCCATAACACTTATCAACACTATATATTTACTTATTTTTTATTGTCTGTTTCTACATGAGGGTAAGGACTTGGTTTTGTCATACTTGGTACCTAGAATGGTGCCTGGCACATAATAGTCTCGAGTTACTGAATAGATGAATTACTTATAGCCAAAAAATTTTAGTTTATGGCCATTTTTACTTGTCTAACAATTGCCCCTTCAGTATCACCAAAGATATTTTCTTTGCTTTTTCAATCACTTTAACAAATATTATACCCATTGTTTAAAAGAAACAATAATAGCACCTTTTTTATTTAAAAAAAAAAAAAAAAGGAAAAAGAACATGCAGGCTAGTTCCACTTGGAGTAATTTTGTCAAAGAGTGGTTTGTCTTATTATCAGAGACCAAAATTGTTCTACATAAGGTCTTCTACTGCAGCCCACTGTCTGCCGATAATCTATCCTCCTCCAACTTCTGGTTCCTGAGCTCCTCATGATCAATGAGGTGTTCAGGTTTATGACCAGTTTTTTTTTTTTTTCTATTCTGTTAGCCCCCTCCATCTTCCTTTGTTTCCTTCCTCACCCCGAGTACAGCAGATACCAGTCTGTGTGCTCTCAGAGGTAATGATTCAGCTGGTCTGAGGTGGGACCCTGGAATCCAAATTTTCCAGATAGTCTGATGATGAACCAGGTTTGGGAACCGCTGCTAACTATGATTGTGACACAGCTACTCTTAGACCAGTATTTTCTGCATCTTTGCTTTTTTGTCCTTTACCTCACCTGGGAAAGTCCTAACCCTGAATAAGTTCAGGAATTTGTTCATTTTATTTTCTTGGGCCACAGAGTCCTGTTGGAAACAGTCTTACAACCGGGCCACCAGCACAAACTGGTGCCGCTACTAAACCACAGTCTCCAACTTTAGCTAGACCCTCAGCTCTTTTGATCGTTTTATCTGCCACTAGTCAGTGGTCTGCATTCTTTTCAGGTTCTATTTTAGACCTTCCCCTGGTAAGCACCCTGTCCTCTCTCTACTTTTCCATTCTCAGTATCTTCCTTGCCTCTTAACATGCTTGGGATAAACCAGAAAAAAGACTGGTCAGCTCCTGTGCTTACGGATGCTACAGTCTTGGGAATGGGGACTCTGAGTCCAGTTACTTGGAAGGCTGAGGTGGAAGGATCACCTGAGCCCAGTAGGTCAAGGCTGCAGTAGCTGTGAGTGTGCCACTGCACTCCAGCCTGGGCAACAGTGAAACTTCGACTCAAAATAAATAAGTAAATAAATAAATACTCCATAGCAGAAAACCAATGTGTATATTTAGGAGGTTGAGGCACTTCTTTCTAATCATGACAAGTTGAGCCACTGTATGTTATTACAGTGCTGAGCAACTAATTTTGCACATTAAAAAATGAAACCTTAGACCAGGTGTGGTGGCTTATGCCTCGATTCTCAGCACTTTTAGAGGCTGAAGGAGGGAGGATCACTTGAGGCCAGAAGTTTGAGACAAGCCTGGGCAGCATGGTGAGACCCTATCTCTACAAAAGTAAAAGAAATTAACTGTGCATGGTGGTTCACTCATGTAGTCCTGGCTACTCAGGAGGCTAAGGTGGGAAAATCACTTGAACCCAGGAGTTCAAACTGCAGTGAGCTGTGATTGTGCCACTGCACTTTACCAGAGCAAGCTCTTGTCTGTTAAAGGGGGAAAGGAAAAAAAAAGGTGAAGCCCTGAAACATGAATTGTGATTTTTCAAACTATTTTGTAGGCACCTTAATTTTAAAAATGTGTTATGTGTCTAATTACAATGTAAAGCTTACTTACTGATTTCAGTCAGATAAGTGTACACGAATTCACTTAAAATGCCTCTGAAGATAATACCATAAACTATGGCTAGCAGTTCATCTTTTCCTTAAGAGTGGCTATAGTCAATCTTTATGTGAATTTTTTCCACAACTCTTGGATTTTACAATTAGAGGTTCAGTTAATCATTAAACTAACTTTATCAGTGTTAGCATGTAGGTAGCTTTATATTATGTGTACCAGAAAGACTTAATTTTTGACCAAACCTCTAATAACATCATTTTTCTGTTTTGGAAGATCAAAGCCATTGGCCAGACAGAATTGAATGCAAGCAACCCAGAAGAAGTGTTACAGCTGGCAGCGCAGAGAAGGAAAAAAAAGTTTCTCCAAGCAATGGCAAAACTTTACTTTTAAGCAGTTAGTTAAAATCTTTTAACTTTTATTTTTTAAACAATGGGCTAAAAATAAACAGTATTAAAAAATTAAGTTTATATAATACATATATACATATTTAGTGGTGTTTTCTTTTCAGACAAAATACTGAAATATTAGTTTAAAAACAAAAACTGTACAGAAAACTTCATACCATAAGAATAGCTTAAATTTATAGTTTCTTCAAAGGAAGGAAGTGATTCACATGTCTGGTAACAAGATGAACTAACAATCTAGTATTTGTTTTCTAATTAAATCTACTTTTTGAGGCTGACACTTTTTTCTTAAAAAAGACTAATTTAAAATATTTATGGAGCAGTAGCTGGCCTGTATACAGCAAGTTTTTGTGTCAAGTTTTTTCTTTTTTAATAAATAGATTTCTAGGAATCAGTATACATTTAATAGTCTTCTGCCTTAAGAAAATAGAGGTTTAGGTCAAGTGTTAAGTTTTATCACTTTGACACTGTCCTTATAATGTAGGAATTTAAGAAGGACCTTAACAGTTTTGCAATCATAAATAAAGCCTTAGTTACACTAAATTTTAAAAATCCTTAGGGATATCTTAGAGTAATAAAGTGACTTTTTCATATAAATAGTTTGAAAGGGTACTTAAGTTTTTCACCCAAATTGTGATGTACAAAAAAGTTACTATAAAGCAACCTATATGTCAAACAAAGCCCCCACATAGAAAGAGCCACAGCATTTATCTTGTTTATAATTTCTTTGGTACTCCCACTGTTTAGAGCATGGGTTAAATACCAGGTTCCTCTAAGTCTTACTGGTTAAAAAGCGTTATGGCAAGGCAAATAAGCTAATTAAAAAACAAATTAAATTTCACCATTTGTAGAAATTCAAGTTTTATAATAGCTTGCTATAGCAGCTATAGATAAATTAGTCACCTTATTACAAAACTAAACCTTTGTAAACAAGTTTAAATTTTTATTTTCAAGAACCAAATTGCACTAGTCAAGTGTAGAAATTTTGAGAATCTAAAAGCTAGATTCAAAGTACTATATCACTTAATGTACCCTTTAACCTTAAAGCACTTATCTAGTCCAAAACTCCAATGATAAAATTCCTAGTTTATCAAGATAAACATAGTATCGCTGGATTAAAAAAAAGAGAGTTTCTATGGCATAAATCATGGCTGGCTTCTATCCTGTAACCTTGGGAATGAAGTCATCTTTGTAAACAAGTCCTGCTGTTTCTTTAACAGCTAACATAGGAATTAATTAAATTTATTCCTTAGTGCCAATTTTAAGTTTTTAAATCAAAGAATGGCAGTGTAACTTCTGAGTTGGCTAGGATAATCACAGCACCATCTTCCTGTAAAACTTTAGTAGTTCAGTTTACTCAAACTCCGCTTGATACTTGATGAATTCCAACTTGTTGCCTAGTTAACTTCTTTAGTGTTTTCCTGATGGTTTTTCCGTGCTCTTCGGTGGTGTCATAATGCCTCCATTGCACACTGGTGACAACTGTCCTCCTTTTCTGAAAGTACTTATGTAATTTACTTCATCCTATACACGTGGAGAAATCATGCATTGATATAGTAAAACAGAGTCAAACCAAGGTACTTATTCAGGCCTAATATAGTGGTCTCTCTATGTCTTTATAGCTGTGGGTATTTATATTCTGAAGTTTCAACAATCAGAACTGCCAGTAATGTGTGTGTGTGTGTTGTATTTGTATCTATGTACTATATATGCCTAGATTTATCTAGACTATTGGCATTGATCTTTAGACACTTTAACAGATCTTGCTTTGACTTCAGAGTAATCTTATTAACTCTTCTACATTTTTAGATCATTGTGCCCATTAGTACTTTCTTTCCCCTTACCATCTTATATGACTGCCTGAAGTAGTATTTCATAGTATTCTAACTTTCAGTGGCTACTAGATACACAAGCAAGACCAAAAAACATACCAGCATAGCCAAATAATTTGTATGTGTCTGGATATTATGTCTGTCTTCCATAGGAATCTTCTTAAAAGTCTTCAGCTTCACTGAACTGGCACTTTTTACTACATTGACAAAAGGCACCATCCAGTCTACACATTCTGAAATGTTGTCCCATTCTAAACCTAGATAGAAAAAACAAACATGTGAAGGTTGTACATAGAAACTGTCTAACATATGCCTGATGTATTTGTTCCTGCTTCTACATTTTGAGGTAGTTATTTTAAAATTCGTTTTTAAAAGATGCCAAAACAAATCAGAGTCATGTTTAGTAAATCAAAACAGGTGATCACTTTCACATTATGTTTATAACATGACTATCTTGAAGGAGAAAAGGACTTAAGAACTTTTTTTTTTTGAGTTGGAGTTTCACTCTGTCACCCACACTGGAGTACAGTGGCACGCTCAGGCCACTGCAGCCTCGACCTGCTGGGCTCAGGCAATCAATCCTTCCACCTCAGCCTTCCAAGTAGCTGGAACTAGGGGTGCGCACCACCATGCCTGGCTAATTTTTTTGATTTGTTGTAGAGATGAGAGCTCATCAAGCTGCCCAGGCTAGTCTCGAACCTGTGGGCTCAGGCAATCCTCTTGCCTCAGCCTCCCAAAGTGCTGGGATTACAGGCTTGAGCCACTGTGCCCAGCCAAGAACTTCTTAACCAGCACATTATACATATGAAACAGATATTGTCAAATCCCAAAGAACTCTTAAAGCAGAACCATAATCATATTAATACACTCCAAATGAATTTAAATTCCATTTGGTCTTATTTTTTGTTTGTAGCTATACAGCAAGGATTGGAAAATACTTCTAACAGGACAATATTCAAAATATTTTCTGCTAATGTTTTAAATTCATGTTTAGCAGGACATTAAAGTTCACAGATTATAGTCCCATTAGAAATTATAAACAAGAGTTGGGCATGGTGGCCTGTAATCCCAGCACTTTGGGAGGTGGAGGCAAAGGATTGCCTGAGCCCAGGGGTTTGAGACCAGGCTGGGCAACTTTGGTGAGAACTTGTTGCTACAATAAATTAAAAATTAGCTGGGCATGGTACACACACCAGTAGTTAGTTCCAGCTACTAAGGGTAAGGCAGAAGGATCGCCTGAGCCCAGCAGATAGAGGCTTGCCACTGCACTCCAGCCTAGGTGACAGAGTGAGACTCCCACTAAAAAAAAAAAAAAAAAAAAAAAAAAAAAAAAAAAAATTTTAAAAAAGTAAAGAATACAAAAAAAAAAAAAAAAAAACCTGTGGCATTATTAACCAATTAAATGGGGGTAAAATTGCACAAGGCACCAGCACCCAGTATTGTTTA
>CAUYQG010297873.1:0-18461 GCA_963574415.1 Tarsius wallacei
AATCAACATTGTTAAGATGTCCATCCTACCCAAGGCAATCTACAGATTTAACACAATACCCATTAAATTGTCAGCAGCATTCTTCTCAGACCTGGAAACGACAAAACAGGAATTCATATGGAAACATAAATGACCACGAATCGCCAAAACATTCCTCAGCCAAAAAAAAAAAAAAAAAAAGTGGGCGGTATCACACTCCCAGACTTTAAACTTTATCATAAAGCTACAATAATCAAAACAGTCTGGTATTGGTACAAGAACAGGCATATAGACTAATGGAACAGGATAGAGATTCCTGAAGCAAAACCTCAATTTCTCAAGCAAAAGTCTCCACCACCAACCACTGGGAGAGGAGAAACTATTCAGTAAATGGTACTGGGAAAACTGGGTGACCACATGCAGAAGATTAAAGACCCCTACCTATCCCCATACACAAAAATCAACTCTAAATTGATCAAAGATCTAAATGTAAAACCTCAAGCTAGGAAAGAGCCTCAGAAAATGCGGGAGACACCCTTATGGAAATTGAAACTGACAACCAGTTCCTGATCAAAACCCCAAGTGCCCATGCCATAAGAGATAAGATAGACAAGTGGCACCTCATCAGACTGACAAGCTTCTGCAAAGCCAGATAAACCATCAAGAGAGCAGGGAGACAGCCCGCAGACTGGGAAAAAATATTTGCCAACTGTTTGTCTTACAAAGGCCTAACATCTAGGATCTACAAGGAACTCAACCGTGCTAAAAAGAAAAAAACAAACAGCCCCATTGCAAAATGGGCAAAATATATGAATAGACACTTCTCAAAAGAAGACATACCAGAAGCCAACAGATACATGAAAAAATGCTCAGCCTCACTAGTCTTCAAAGAAATGCAAATTAAAACTGTACTGAGATACCACCTAACTCCATTCAGGATGGCCATCATCAATAACTCAAAAAACAATTGCTGGAGAGGATGTGGTGAAAAGGGAACACTTCTACACTGTTGTTGGGAGTCTAAAGTAGTACAACCTCTGTGAAAAACAGTGTGGCAATTCCTAAAAGATCTAAAAATCGACCTTCCATACGATCCTGCAATCCCCTACTGGGAATACACCCAGAAGAATTCAAATCACTCTATGAAAACTATACCTGCACACGTATGTTTATTGCAGCATTGTTCACGGTAGCAAGAACATGGAACCAACTGTGCTGCCCATCGAAAGAGGACTGGATTTTTAAAATGTGGTACATATGCACGATGGAATATTATGCAGCCATAAAGAAGGACAAAATCATGAACTTCATAGCAACCCGGATGGACTTAGAGTCTATAATACTGAGTGATATATCACAGAAACAAAGAACTGAGTATTACATGTTCTCACTCATAAGCGGACCTTGAACAATTATTATAATGCTATGAAAAAAAGGATTGGCAGTAGTGGGAAACTGCTGAGGGGCAGAAGGGAGGCGGGATTGGCAGTAGTAGGAATCTGCCGGGAGAGGGGGTATACACCTCATCAACAAGGATACCTGCATAATGAACGCTTGTATCCCTAACCCTGAATCGTACCCCACATCTTTAAAATAAAAAAATTAGGCCGGATTTGGTGGCTCAGCCTGTAATCCCAGCACTTTGGGAGGCCCCGAGGTGAGTGGATTGCCTGAACCCGCCAGTTCGAGACCAGCCTGGGCAACTTGGTGAGACCTTGTCTCTACAATAAAATAAAAAATAGCCGGGTGTGGTAGCTACTGTAGAGACCTCATCTCTACAATAAAATTAAAAATAGCTGGTCTGTAGTTCTGGGGTACTCGGAAGGCTGATGCAGAAGGATCACTGAAACCCAGAAGGTCGACGCTGGGGTGGCCATAAGCATGCATGCCACTGCACTCCAGTCTGGGTCAAGGAGTGACACTCCAACTAAAAATAAAAATTTAATTTAATTTAAAAATTAAAATAGAAAAAAAATTAAAAGAAAAAGCTGATCCTCGAATCCATATGGTACTACGAAAGGCCCTGAATAGCCAAAACAATATTAAAAAAGAAAACAAAGTTGGAACGCTCTCATTTTGATTTCTAA
This sequence comes from Tarsius wallacei, assembly GCA_963574415.1. Taxonomy (NCBI): domain Eukaryota; kingdom Metazoa; phylum Chordata; class Mammalia; order Primates; family Tarsiidae; genus Tarsius; species Tarsius wallacei. Next base: position 2,067 of record CAUYQG010297873.1, read on the forward strand.
ACTTACTACAAAGTTACAGTAATCAAAACAGTATAGTACTGGCATAAGGATAGACATATAGACAATGAAATACAACTGAGACTCCACAAATAAGCCTGAACATCTATGGTCAATTTCTTTTCAACAAGGATGCCCAGACCATTCAATGGGGGAAAGAAAAGTCTCTTCAACAAATGGTACTGGGAACACCGGACAACCAAAATGCCAAAGAATGAAATTGACCCCAATCTCACTCTATATTTAAAAATTTAACTCAAAATTGTTGCAAAAGATGTCTTAGATAAAGTCAATATATAGATGACACACCTGAAAAACATGTAATGCAGATGACAAACAAAATCTGTATTTGTTCTACTCTAAAACATCATTTATTCTGAGATACAGTATTATTTTATGGACCATTAATAAAGAAAAGTGCTGCAATTAAACTTCAAAAAATTAACTCAAAATGGATCAACAACCTAAATATAAGAACTAAAACTACAAAACTCTTTGAATAAAATATAAGGGTAAATTTTCATGACTCTGGATTTGGCAATGAATTGTTAGATTTTATATCAAAAGCATGCTCAATCTAAAAAACATATAAATAGGACTTCATTAAAATTAAAAACTTTTTGTCCTTCAAAGGACATTAATGAGAATGTGTAAACTTACAGAATGGGAGAAAATATTTGCAAATCGTCTATATGATAAGCATTTAGTATCCAGAATACATTTAAAAAACTGTTACAACTCAACAATAAAAACGCAAACCCAATTTTAAAATAGGCAAAGAACTTGAATAGACATTTCTCCAGTGAAGATATACAAATGTCCAGTAAACACATGGAAAGATGCTCAACATCACTGGTCATTAAGGAAATCCAAACCAAAGCTATTTCACACCCACCAGAAAGGCTCAAAAACAAAAAACAGAAGATAACCAGGTGTTGGAGAGGATGTGGAAAAGTTGGAAACTTTGTACATTGCTGGTGGGAATGTAAAAATGGTGCAGCTGCTATGGAAACATTTAGCAGTTTCTCAAAGAGTTAAACAGAATTATCACATGATCCAGCAATTCCACTCCTAAGTATATAACCAAGAGAAATGAAAACATGTCCACACAGAGACTGTACCTGAATGTTTAGAGCAACATTATTTATAATCGTCAAAAGATGCCAAATGCTCATCAATTAATGAATGTAAACACAAATTGTGGTATATACAAGGGGGACCCCAAGAAAACCGGAATTATTTTTGATGGGTGGACCCCTTGTAGTACAGACTTCCACAACTAGATAAGTGTTTTAGGAACCCATCAGCATCAATGTATCAGCTACCACTGTTGTGAGAGGCTATGTTCAGCTTCAGTGAAGTTTTTCTTTTTTTTTTTAGATTCTTTCAATGGGTTCACCCATATCATGATGGGTGATTTACAAGCACACCTGCCCACACTACACTGAGTGTGCAGCAGTTTTTTTTTGTTTGTTTGTTTGTTTTACCAAAATTGACATAAGCTTCATGCCCCATCCTCCCTATTCACCTGATCTTGCCCTGAGTGACTTTTTGTTGTTGTTGTTTCCCTGAATGAAAAAAGTCTTCAAAGGGGAGGGAAAAAAAATTGTTTTGAGCAGTGGAAAAAACATCTTGATAGGTGCATTGCATCAAATGGAGAGTACTTTGAAGGTGACTGAAGTTTAAACATGTAAGAATAAATATACACTTTTTTATATATAAACTCCGGGCTTTTGGGGGTCTCCCTCATATATATACAATGGAATATTATTCAGGCATAAAAAGGGAAGGAAGTATTCACTCATGCTACAACTTGGATGAACTTTGAAAACATACACAAAGTAAAAGAAACCAGACACAAAAGGGCACATATTGTATGATACTTTTTATGTGATTTTTCCAAATAGGCAAATACATAGAGACAAAGCAGATTAAAGATTACCAGGAAGTTGGGGGAGAGCGCAATGGGGAGTGATTAAGTAATGGGTGTGGGGTGTTTTCTGGGGTATTGAAAAAGCACTGAAACTACAGAGAGGTGTGGTTGCACAACATTGAGGGTACACTAGGGGCCACTGAATTGTACACTTTAAAAGGGTTAATTGTGGCCAGGCTCGGTGGCTCAGCCTGTAATCCTAGCACTTGGGGAGGCTGAGGTGAGTGGATTGTCTGAGCCCGCGGGTTCGAGACCAGTCTGGGCAACTTGGCAAGATCTTGTTTCTACAATAAATCAAAAATTAGCTGGGAGTGGTAGCACGTGCGTATAGTTCCAGCTACTTGGAAGGCTGAGGCGGAAGGATTGCTGGAGCCCAACAGTTTGAGGCTGCGGTGGCTGGGAGCGTGCCACTGCATTCCAGTCTGGGCAACAGAGTAAGACTCCAACTCAAAAAAAAGATTAATTGTATGTGATGTGAATCTCACCTCAAAGGAAATATTTTTTTTAAAGCCTAGAAGAAGTTTGTCATATTTTAAAACCTCTAGAGCCTCAAGCAAGACCTCTGTTGTGGACAAAAGATTTTCCCCCAGAAAGGAGAGACAGAAAGGGGCTGAGAGATGGGCCTTAGTTCCAAGGTTTCTTCTCTTCCAAGATCAAGAGGAAAAGTTGGCCAAACCGGCCTTTTCTTTCCCTCATTAGTTCCTAGACCTGGATTAAAAAACAGGTTTGAGAGGATGTTTGTTCATTTGCTCTCCAAAAAACACACTGTCTGAACTGGAATAGTATTTTCCTCCCAGCAACAAGCTGATAGTGAGCAATCTTCTGGAAGAGTGAACAAAAATGGGAGGGCTTCCTCATCTTTGACAAGCTAGAACAAGGTTGCACAAAGCAGCAGAAACCTATGCATGCTGAGAATCAGTTCAAAGCTCTATGAATGAGCAAGAAATAGAAAAAGCCTAATAGTAAGTAAGCAATGAATAATTAGCAGATAGAGCCAGGGTCACTGGACGCAAGCAGCTCTGATTCTTGACATCTTAGCCTAGTTTAAAGAAGGAACAGATAAATAAATCAACAAATGATTATTTGGGGAGAAAATATAATTAGAGCCCACATTCATGGTCATTGCTGGCCTACAGAGTGTCTTAAGTAGGAACTAGAAAAAAGTGCCTGTTGTGGGCAGATGTAGCGCAGCTGGGCCACAGCCCAGGACCTGACGCCAAGCGCAGGCTCCGTTCTTGCTCCTCATGTGACCCGTCCTCGGTCAGGCACCTGCACCCTGTGGATCTCACATCCTACACAGAAACTGATTCCAGATGGGTTAAAAATTTGAAAAGGAACTACAACAAGAAGAAGGTATGAATGAATACACTATTCAAAAACCCATCAGAGGCTGGGCATGGTGGCTCACGCCTGTAATCCCAGCATTTTGGGAGGCTGAGAAGGGAGGACTGCTTGAGCCCAGAAGTTTGAGACCAGCTTGGGCAACATAGAAAGAACTTGTCTCTACTCTTAAATAATAATAATAATTTTTAAAAGTGTTAGAAAAATAAAACAAAAACAGAGATTTTACAAAAGAAAAAATACAAATAGTGAATCTATATGAAAAATATGTTCAGTCTCACAAATAAGAACATGCAAACTAAATGCCACAGAGACATACCATTTTCAACTATTATATTTGCAGAGATTTTTAAACATTGGAATGCCCTTTGTCATGCAAAACTACTGCCTTTGTAACTTTTCTGGAGGAGGATACTTTGTCACTATGTGTCAAAGACCTGAACAAAATCCTTTATCACAACAGTTCCATTTTTAGAAGTTTTACTCTCAGGAAATAACTGAGGATATACACGAATATTTAGTGACGGATATCTTCATTAAAGCTTTTTACATTAAAAAATCTAAATGTATAACAATGGGGTTCAGTAAATTCTGATATAGTCATGCAATGGAATGTTATTCAGCCATTAAAAATTGTTGTAGACTTGTGCTTATTGAAAAAGAAAACACTTTGGGAGGCCAAGGTGAGATGATTGCCTGAGCTCATGGATTCGAGACCAGCCCAGGCAACTTGGCGAGACCCCATCTCTAAAATAAATCAAAAATTTAGCCGGGCATGGTGGTGCATGACTGTAGTTCCGGTTACTTGGAAGGCTGAGATAGAAGGATCACCTGAGCCCAGCAAGTCGATGCTGCCGTGGCTGTGAGCATGCCACCTACGCCAGCCTGAGTGACAGTGAGACTCCAACTCAAAAAAAGGAAAAAGAAAAAGAAAGATATTCATATCTAATTTTCAGTAAAAATGGCAAGTTACAAAAGAAAGTCTATGTTATGCTTTCATTTTTTAAAAGCATATATATATATGTAGATGACATATGGGGAAAACAGACAATGCCTGTTTATAATAGGATCGTGGGTGTGTTTGTGTATTCACTTCACAAATGCTTATTAAACACCTATTGGTACAAGGCACTGTGCTATGTGCTTGGGGTTGGGATTCTGGATGATCTGAATTTTTTTTTTTGTTTCTTTATATTTGATTTCTCTACAATAAGCCTGCATTACTTCTGCAAGTCATTACAACTAAATATAAATGGGATTTTCTCTAAATGTGGTATGTAGCCACAAAATTAGCATGAGACTCATATTAATGGGATTGAAAAAGAAAAGGTAATTTGTATAGGGGAAAAACAGTGCCTGTCTTATTGCCATGTGTTTTTATCTCAGCTCTGTCATTCCCAGCTGGCGGTATCAGTTGAAGGGTCAGGGACTGCTTGGCTGGAGATTTTGTTCTAGTTTCAGCTCAGCGCTACCAGGCTGCGTGACTTTGCCATAGCACCCTTAAGACCTTCCATGTATCCACATACACAAAGCTTGTACTCAGCCTTCCCTGAGCCTAAACTGTTGATTACCCTGTGAGCCTCCTAAAATGAGGAAGAATGGGAGGCCTGTAAGGAGCTGTCACGAGGCCACCTCCCACTTCCCACTTGCCCCCAGTCTCCTCGGGAGGCATCATGAGGCAACTTCTCATCACCTCGTGGGTTCTGCTGAGGTGCAGATTTTCTGCTCTGACCCCCACCCCCCAGAAAAGAGCTGCAGAATGTAAAACCCTTTAGCTGTGGTCTAGCAGGAGCTTCTCAACAACTCACATCCCTCCTTTCCTAAGGAGGATAGAAGGGCCCTTTTGCACTGGCCAGAATGTGTTGAGGACTCGACTGCAACCAAGGTTGTCAAACCTTTTTAGCCTTTTCAGATAGTGGGGCACAAGTCACTGTGGTACCAAGAACTACTCATGAATATGGTCAAAAAATTACTTTAACTGGATTTGGAAGTAACTCTCAGATTAGACAATGGACGGATGTCATCATGTAGGCATATTAATGAAGGCTTCTCCAGAGAAACAGAAACAGTAGGATGTATGTATATACAGAGGGTGCCAAAACCACGTATACACTTTTTTAAAAAGTTTTTTTTAGTTGGAGTCTCACACTGTTGCCCAGGCTGGAGTGCAGTGGCACACCCACTGCCACCCCAGCACCGATCTACTGGGCTCCGGCGATCCTTCTGCCTCAGTCTTCCAAGTAGCCAGAACTACAGGCGCAAGCTACCACGTCTGGCTCATTTTTGATTTATTATAGAGATGAGGTCTCGCCAAGTTACCCAGGCTGGTCTCGAACCTGCGGTCTCAGACAGTCCACTCACCTCAGCCTCCCAAAGTGCTGGGATTACAGGCTGAGCCACCGAGCCCGGCTATTTTCTTTTAATAAAAACCTGGGTGCCTCCTTAAACTTGGCGGTAGGAATCAGACCCTGCACAGGAAACATCCACTAACTAGGGAGGCCCAGAAGCAGCCTCAGCCAGAAACACGTGCCCAGCAGAGCCGAGCCAGTTTCCGGAAGAAAGTATCGTTACAGCATTCCCTACTTTTCTCTAGTTTTCATTTTCTCTTGTAATTTTCCAAACACGCAGCTTCTTGGGCGGCACGTTGAAGTGTTTAAAAATGAGGCAATAAAAATAAATCACTTGTTCTCGGAAGACAGCCCGTTGGTTATTTGCGTGTTTCGACTGACTAAATGCTGACACAGGCATGCTGAGGCAGGGCCTGCCTGGGCACCCAGCAGCCAGCCGTGCCTGCAGGCAGAGCGCCTTGGGAAAGACCTTTGTTGTACCCTCTCCAGGACACTCTTCACGCTTAGGTGTAGAGGCAACACCGGAGTTCATTGGCATTCATGCTGCGGTTTATTCATGTAATCTTTCAACACTCTTATGACTATCTAATTGTCTACAGGCAGCTGCCCAGTGGCCCTGGCCCTCCCTGGGGATCTGCTGGCATCCGCCTCTCCCCCCATATCCTTCCCACCCCAGACCCAGCATCAGTCCCTAAAGGATTTCTCAAGAGCGTTTCAGAGGGCTGGAGATGAGCTCTGTCGCTAAATCTAGAGAACCATCTAGAATCCATTAAAAGCCCGACCTCACTCCTTATACAAAACTCAACATCAGATGCAACCGAGATTTAAATGTAAAAAAAAATAAAACCATGAATGTACCAGAAGAAAATGTAAGAGAACTGAACATGAGAAAGTCCTTTCCCTAAGCAAGATATAAAAGCCCAGGAGCTATTGAGACAAAGATAATAAATTAGACCTCATAAAAATTAAAAATGCCTGTGTATGTGGAAGGGGAGGAGGTCAAAGCCAAATGACAACAGTCAACTGCTTCTCTTCTCACTCAGAGTTCAGGCCAAAAAGCTGGTGTCCTCCCCAAGACCAGAAGACCTTGCAGGGCCTGGCCACCCCTCCCCCCATGCACCTCTGACCTCATCCCTGTATTTGTCAGGATGAGCTCATTTCTGCAGTGATGACAGACATACCCTGACGTGTCCAAGGCATGCTGCAGATCAGATTTGCTTCTCTCTCACACTAAGAGTAAGTCAGGTGGCTCTGCAGGGTGACAGCTACTCCATGTGGCGACTCAGTGATCCAAGCTGTAACCTTCCATAGTTATGACCAGTTTACATGCTTTAATAAACTATTGTCTCCGGTGACCTGTGTATCTACTGAAGCTTCAAGCACGAAAAAGACACACTAGCTGGCCTCGGTGGCTCAGCCTGTAATCCCGCGCCTTTGGGAGGCCGGGGTGAGTGGATTGCCTGAGCCCGCGGGTTCGAGACCCGCCTGGGCAACTTGGTGAGACCTCATCTCCACAATAAATCAAAAAAAATTAGCCGGGCGTGGTAGCACGCGCCTGTAGTTCCAGCTACTTGGCTGAGGCGAAAGGATCACCGGAGCCCAGCAGGTCGAGGCTACGGTGGCCGGGAGCGGCCACTGCACTCTAGTCTGGGCGACAGTGAGACTCCAACTCAAAAAAAGAAAAAAGAAAAAGACACACTGAAAATAAGCTCAGTTCCTAGTAGTACTCTCAAGTAGGAGAAACTGGACACACATTTTACTTCATAGGCAGTGTGGATGCCTGTGTTTAAACAGGAGTTTTCTCCCTGGCAATGGAAGTTCCTTTCATGTTCTCATTTATTTTCTTTGGAGGGTTCATGTTTCTGAATCAGCCACACTTCATTATTTCTAATAAGCAGTTTGAAAGGACTGTGGCATCCTGCAGTGTAGCGGACCTTTTCACGGAGACGTTCCTTCTTCCCTCAAAATGCTTGCGAATGTCAGAAGGTGTTCTTGATTCTTCGGGGCACCAGAGCATCCATCAGAAGACCCTACAAACAACAGTCATTCCGGCTCCATCCTCAGCGAAGACATTGACTTTGCCGGCCTGGGAGGATCCGATGGCCGCTCTGAGAGGATCCATGGGGAAACGGCTGGTAGTGAGACCGAGCATGGATAGGACGCAGCCTCTCCCGTGCACTGTAGCCACCAGACGTTGCAACCACATTCTAGCTGAAGCCGTCCTAGAGACCACCACCTTGAAAAACCCTTTGAGAGCAACAGCGTTTCGCCATAAATCTTGCTTGGGATCACAGCCCCCCCTTCCTGAACCTCTCCTGCGTGCACACAAGGATAAGAGTGTCCGATTGTAACCCTGGCTTCATCATACCACTAAAATCCCCACCGCACGTGGGGCTTATCCGCCATCTTTTGTACATGCGATGTGTGAAGACGTATGTGTCTACACTACACGTGTGCAGTTGAAACCCCTGCTTAATCATGCTCACGTACCTTTGACGTCAACCCCTTATCTAATAAAAGGCCCCGGCCAGCCCCCTTTGGAGAGCCAGCCAGAGAACTCTTTCTCCTGAGCCATCTTGCTTCTGCAACCCCCCAGGCTTGTTCGGGAATCTGTTTGGCCTTGTGTCACTTTCTATGACAGGGGAACCTAAGGACCCACAATCGGTGACAACAGACTCACTAAAAAGACCTGGACCCGTTTCACGGAGCATGTCACCAGAGCTGTCCGTCTTTATTTTCATCCCTTTCTCATTTTTGCCTTGAATGTAGCTGTTCAGTTGTGTAAAGCCAGTCTGGATGGCTGACTCCCCTGTCCGCAGACTCAACAGAAGTGCTGACCCCCCTTGGCAGGTCCACAGTGTTGGAACTCATCACTTCTGAGAAGAGAATCCAATTCCTCCAGGGCCTTCCAGCCCGGTGTCTACACGGTTCGGGCCGCCGACCTCCCTCCCCACCTGCCCTGAGGGCTGGCCGGAGGACCTTGGCCATAGGCGGCGCTGACGCTTTGAAAGTGTGGCCAGCTGTGCCGCGAAGGGCCCTCACCTGCAGCCACCTGTGACTGGGCCACTCGGGTCACCCCCACCCCCAGAGCATGCGCACCCGTATAACATTGTAGAATTGGAGAACAGCGGTTGCCGGGGTTCGGAGATGATGAGAGGGGGTGGGAGGAAGGCAGCTGTGGCCATGCAAAGGCAGCAAGGAGGGATCCTCGTGGTGCTTTGACTGTGGTGGTGGAGGTGTGAGCATATGTGACAAGATGGAATACAACTAAACACACACCTACACAAAGGAGTCTAAGTAAACTGGGGAAATGAGAATAAAACTGGTGGATTGTACCAACAGCCTGGTTGAGATAAGAATGTATGATGTTTGCAAGATGCAAGATGAAATGCAAGATTGGGGGAAACAGAGTCAAGGGTACAAGAAATCCCTGTATGATTTCTCACGATTGCATGTGAATGTATAATTATCGCAATAAAATTTTAAACTAAAAAAATAGATACAAGGGTTTTCCCTCATCATTGTGGAAAACTGATTCAATTGCTTCATTTTGCTTCTGCTGTTTAAAGACATAAATAGACTGAGGTGTCATCATTAGCAAAAAAAAAAAAAAAAACGTACTCACATAGAATCCACTTTGGCTGGAAATGTGCTTCTGTGCAGACTCTGGAGTCCCCATCTTATTTATTTTTATTTTTTATTTTTTTGAGTTGGAGTCTCACTCTGTTGCCCAGGCTGGAGTGCAGTGGCACTCTCACGGCCACCCCAGCATCGACCTGCTGGGCGCCGGCGAGCCTTCTGCCTCAGCCTTCCAAGTAGCTGAAACTACAGGCGTGCACCATCATGCTCGACAAATTTTCATTTATTGTAGAGATGAGGTCTCACCAAGTTGCCTGGTCTGGTCTCAAACCTGCGGACTCTGGCAGTACACTCGCCTCGACCTTCCCAAGTGCTGGGATTACAGGCTGATCCACTGCTCCCGGCCTGGAGTCCCCATTTTAATTGACTCCGGGTCTTTGTGGCAAGAGAAGGTGCCATGACCATTTGAGCACGTCCACAGACTGCTCGTCTCCTCAGCGAGCCAATAATTAGCTTGGTCCTACAGTCACAGAAACAAACCTCACAGTGATGGAGAACGTGTCAACAGGTGCCCAGACACAGAGCTGCAATAGGTCCCATCCTTGTTCTCTCGCAGTTGAGTTCAAGTGTTCTCTATTCTGCTTCCAAAAGCAGAGAGCCCTTCGCTCGCTGACCTCTCCACAGGGTCAGCATAAAACAGTGGTTCTTAAGTCTTCTGTGATCCTGTGGCACGTGGGTCCTTCACTCACCTACACCCTGGACTTTCTCTTGAGAGGGGAGAGTGCTAGCCTTTCCCCAGAGGCTAGAACTGGACAAGGGGGCCGAACATCTCATGTCCTATGGCAGGAATCTGGGCCACCCCTGCAGGCATCCCTGAGGATTGAGAAATCGGTTCACCAGCATGGACCATTGCCCCCTCCAGCCTACGGTCAGGTTTTACAGATTTTTCAGCCAGCCAGACAGCAGTGTCCCTGAAGGCACTTTCTCCCCACTCCCAGACCACCTGCCTCACCCAGGCCTGGGAACTGATGGCCCCTGACTTCTCAGTGACAGGCTACTCTTCCATAAACAGTCATTCAAGGACCATCAAGGATCATCCATAGCTCCCTACTACCCCACACCTCGCCCTCACCGAAGTGCTGTCTTCTGGTTCCCTGTGTTCACCTTCATGAAGTCCCCAAACTTCTTGCCATGGACCTCGTGGCCCCAGGCTATTTCCTCTCCCGAGTGGCTTCCTTATACCTGCTCCCCACCCGAGCAGGCACCTCTCGAGCCCCCCGGTTGGGTTCCCTTGCTCTCCCAGGCTTTCTCTGCAGTCTACAGCCCACCAAGGGAGGGGTGCCATCCCCAGCAGCCCCACCTGTACCTGGCAGGGCTGGGCCGCCATGGAAACCCGAGTCACCTGGCGTGGGCCTTCTGACACCTGCTGGCCGCCACACCCCCAAGTTCGGCAGAGGCTGGGCACCTTCGCCCACAGGCCGGCCCAGGCAGCACCCGCTGGTCGGGCTCTGACTAGTGGGCAAAGGAGTCCAGCTTGGGTGCGCACAAGGGAGAGGCCAACGGCAAACCCTCCACTTCCCACCGGCCCTCTTACCCTTCCTGTTCTATTTCTCCATCAGCAGGTGGCGCTGTCCAGAGCACACTGTTCGTCTTGCTCCCGAGAACAGGGACTGTGATCGTTTATTCACCATCACTTCCCCGAGCCCGCAGCAGAAGCCGCGGAGAGGAGTGGTGGCCGCAGCTGGCTGGGATGGGCCCGGGGCCGCCATGGAGGCGGCCGGGTGGCTCCTTGTCCCGGCTGTGGACGCCTTGGCAGCCAGGCCAGTCCTCCAGCTGGGTCTGCGGCAGGCCTGTAGGAGTTTCCCACCCTCTGGGCCCCCGGGGAAGGAGAGGACATATAACTGTGGTCAGCAGTCCAGGGATGACTGCCGGGCTGAATCCTCCTCTCTGAGTTGAGACTGTGGGCAAATTTCCCAGTCCCGGGGAGCCTCAGTTTCCTCACCTGTGTGATGTGGATGGTAGTACCAACCCTGCAGGATTCCTGGGAGACTAAATGAAGTGATGCAGGTGAGGCACTGAGCTCGAAGCCAGAGGGTGCCGGGGAGACAGCGGGTTGGGCTGTCCAATCAGAATTGCTGGAGAATGGGTGCGACATGGTGACTCACACCTGCAATCTCAGCACTTTGGGAGGTTCAGGCAGAGGATCCCTTGAGGCCAGGTGTTCGAGACCAGCCTGGGTTACATAGCAAGACCCCCCCATCTCTATAAAAAATTAAAAAAAAAAAATTAACCCGGCACACAGTGCACCAGTAGTTCCAGCTACTCTGGAGGCTGAGGCAAGAGGAACATTTGAGCCCAGGTGTTCAAGGTTACAGCGAGCTATGATTGCATTACTGTACTCCAGTCTGGGTGAAAGAACAAGACCCTAGCACACACACACAAAAAAAACTGCTGGAGAAAGACGCCCAGTGGATGTCAGGGATGGATGAGAGTGGGATGCCCAGACACTGAGCCAAGACCTCTCCTCTGTGTAGGCACTGAGGCCATGGCACACATGGATCCTGCCCAGCGCCTCAAGGCCAACAGCCTGCTGCCATCTTGTGACAGACACTCTTGGCTGAGGATCCCTAGGCCCAGAAACCCAAAGTCACCGTCACCGGGCTCTACCCTTGGGCAAGTCAGAGGTCCTTCCAGACCGGCTGCCTCCCTCTGCAATGCAGGGGCATGAAGGCTCCTGCGTAGGCCCCCTTTCAGTTCAGCCATGTCCTCTTGGGCTGATGGGTGGTCCAGCTTCTGCTCTCACTTTCCAGTAAACTCAAGCTCCCAGGTGCCAACAGCAGGGCCAGGTAGGGACAGGGTGAGAATCATGCCCTGCAGCCAGGTGCCTAGGCCCAATATCATCCTGCTCTCTGGGCATTCCAGCCCAGAGCAACTGCAGCTTAAAGACCCAACTCTGTTACATCCTTGCCGGGTGTGCCTTTTTCCTTGTTCCTCGGACATCTGCGGAAGTCTTGGTGGACACCATGACGGGGACGGGGCACACAGGCAAACCAGCAATGGCCCCGTGTCTTTGAGCAGTTTCCAGTCTGAGCAGAGGTTCCCAGGAGCCAGTCTTGAAGCAGAGTTAGTTCAGGACAGATATTCAGGGACTCAAGGTAAACTGACAGAATCAGGAGGAAAGGGAGCTTCTCCCAGAGCCGAGTTCAGCTGAGAGGATGGTTTTGTCCTGAGGTTGTGCTTGCGTGCCCTTGTGTGTTCTGGGCCCCCTCCTTGGTGAAATGGTGGTCATTGTTCTCAGTGGGGGACAGCCCCACAGGTCAGTGTCCCCTTTTTCTTTGAAATGTTCTGGCCCGTGCAATCCAGTCTGAGGAGCCCTCACTGGTGGCAGCTCAGCTTTGTCCCACGTCACAGGAGGCCACCTCACCGTGCAGGGCAGGACCGCAGGACCACCCTTCTCATCGGGGAAGGAGGCTTGTCCATCCCTGCCCTGCATACCCCAGAACCCTCCTGTGCCCAGCGCAGTGCAAGGTCCCGGCTACACAGACGTAGGAAGGACAGGGAGAGGAGACAGACACCTGGACAAGTTAGCGGCATGAACGTCATGGGGCTGCACAAAAGTCTGTGCAGGGGACAGGGGGACACGAAGAGAGGCTGGGCAAGCCGCCACCAAAGTCTTTGCGGGAGAGCCTTCTGGGTTCTCCCTTCCAGGCAGAGGGGTCGCGGGGCAGAGCCCCGGAGGCCCAGCCTAGAGGGAGAACTGTAGGTCACGCTCACCCAGCATAGATCCCTCCATAAAGACCAGGAGACTCTGGGAGAAAGAGAAAGAACGGAATTCATTCCGTGCTCCTTCGGAGAACACCCACCTGCCACCCTGGCTCAGCACACCTGGGAGGCTGCCGGTGAAATGGAGCAGGGGCAGATCCAGACAGAGCCCGGATGAAGGACTCCCAGGTGGGGCGGTAGTGGGAAGGCCGGGCAGGACTAGTGGCAGGGAGGCTGCTGCCACTCCCTGGGACCCACTCCCTTTGGACCAGCCCTGGTCTTCCCATCAGCCTCTTCTCACTCGCTGTCCCCTAGCCATCCTGGCACTGGGGATGGTGGGGAGGGATGAAGCCAGGACACTCTCGGTTACGTTGTGAGTCAACTTAGGCTGAAGTGGAAAATGAGGGGAGAACATAGAGGAGGCAGATGGGCATGGAGAGGGGAGCCAGAGGACCACAGGGCCGCTCAGGACCAGTGTGACCCGAGCACATCACCAGGCACCTGCCAGAGATGCTGCTCTGACACTCCGCCAGACCCTCCCGGGAGTGGAGAATGTGGGCCCGTCAAGGAGTGGCATGGGGCCGAAAGCCCTAGCCCCCAGCCATTCCTGCTAAGCTGGGAACAGGCCACCACCCAAGGAGTCTCCAGAGGCTCCTTCCCCCAGTCACGGAGCCGTCTAGCAACATTCATTCCTTGTGCTTCTTTGCTGCTCAGACTGAGCTGAGGGCTGGCGCCCCCCGCCAGGAAGTAATCAAACAGCGTGAGGCCTGAGTGTGAGGGGCTGTGGATAAGCAGGGGCGACCCGGCCCCAGGAAGCAGCTGCCCCTCGGAGCCTGACTGCGCATCCGCCCTGCAGCCAGCTCGCCCCACGGCCCAGCCAGGGTACCCCTCTTGCTCTTCCCCTCGTCTCCCTGGCACAACCACAGCTCATGACAGCAATGCAGGCACAGACCTCCGGAGAACCCTGCAGGGGCTGAGTTCCGCCTCATTGGGGGGTGGCAGGGGGAGGGGCAGAGGGTGAGCACACCCAGCATTCTCATATCAACACCTGCGGTGGCAGGGAGCACAAGGAGGCGGTGCCAGCCTCGCCTGGGAGAGCTTGTTTGGGCCTCAGATTGGAAATTCTGTTAAGGTCAAGGGCGGGCTCAGCCAGGGCCAACCCCAGCAGGGCTCAAGGATTTCCTGTTGTCCCACTCTGCCACTGACGTGACACTGGACAGGTCCCTGCCCTTCCCCCTATGGGGCAGGGCACAGGAGCAGAGCAAGGCTGCCTTCCCCACTAGGCCCATGAGCTTTTAAATGATGTTTTAATTTTATTTAAACACATCAGAAGAAAAAAAATGAGTCCACTAATGCCGAGTGTGTAATGATTCCAGACTGGATTACATTGGTCTTTATACCAACACAGTCATAAAACAGACCCATCAACATTTTTGGGGGACAGTGTCTCACTCTGTTGTCCAGGCTGGAGTGCAGTGGCGTGACCATAGCTCACTGCGGCCTCCAACTCCTGAGCTCAAGTGATCTTCCCGCTTCAGTCTCCCAAAGCGCTGGGATTATAGGCCTGAGTCACCATGACTTGTGTTGTTTAGTCGTTAACATTTTTTAGAAGGCGCTCAGGAAGGCAAAGGTGCTCAGGGCCCATGAAGTCAGAACGGGGCCTTGCCTACCAGAACCTGCTAGAATTCATTCACTTTGACTCCACGGGGATTTCTAGGCATTTGCCTAGTGCCAGGCACTGTCCTAGGCCCTGGACACAAACAAAGCAAGCACCCCAGCCTCTGAGTCTGTGGAGCTGCACTCTCTACGGGGGTGATGTGTGCAGCCACCAGGAGGCTGGTGTCAGCAAAGAAGAGAGAAGGTGCCAGAAGGCCTGGCTACAGCTCTCCCAGGCCCGCCATCTCCTTCCACACCCCTGGCTCCAAATCTTGGGCGTTCCCCCCAGTAAGCAGTCGTCTGCCTTCTCGCTGCCGTGGGCTCCTGAGCCGAAGGGTGGTCTGGTGACGTTCTAATTTCAGCCCCTACGGTCACCTCACGTCCTCTCCAGGACAGGGAAGAAAATGTACCATGAAGCTTTATGACTTTGTTCTTAACCTCAAATTTCTTTCTGTCTCTTCCTTGGTGACCCGTCTTCCACTGAGAGTGCATGTCCCTGGGCCCCTGGAAGCAGGGCGAGTCTCATTCCCCAGAGAACCAACCCTCCTGCAGGCAAGGGCAGAGCGGAGAGGCCCTGGGCTCTACGGGGCCTGGGCACAGGGCTGTGCTCCCGAGTCCTCCGCAGGTCCAGAACTGTGCCAAACTCTTCCTGTGTGTAGAGCGTGGGCAAGCCCACAACTGACCTACTGACCACGAGCCATGGTGTCCTGACAACCCCCACGAGACGGCCCACTTTCTCCCATGCCGTGGGTCAGTGACAGCGAGAGCAACACGGGAAGGACTTCAGATATCTTCTAACTCAGCCCCCGCTGTGCGCAGAGAAGCCAGCGGCTTAGGGAGGCCACACAGCCCGCCCTGTCCCACAGCCAGCTGGACTCACAGTCACGCTCGGGTAGTCCTCCCTGCTGCCTCCACCAACCCTGCGTGCCAGGGGGCAACTCCGACTCCTCTGTGGGCTGCCCCTTGCTCGAGCTGGAAGGGCCTGGGCTAGCTCCTTCCAAGCGTTTCTTCTAGCTTAACAATTTTATTCTACAATCCGAAGGATAAGCCTGTCGTGGGGACAAAAATGCAAACGAAAACACACACACTCATGAACCAAGGAGAGAGCGTTCCAGATTAACCCATGATTTGTGAAAGTCAAAGCTTTAGCAATTCGAATTTTGGAGCACACTCCCTATATGGTTGGGGATCTCCAGAGCAGCAGCAACCAGTAGGGTGTGTGTGTGTGGGTGTGTGTGTGTACACACCCATACACACACATACGGATGATAAGGGATGGACTCAGGTGATTACAGAGGCTGACACGTCCCAGGATCTGCGGCATCAGCAAGCTGGAGACCCAGGAGAGCTGATGGAAATAGTTCCAGCCTGAGACTCGAGACCCAAGAAAAGCTAATATTCAAGTAAGTCCAAAGAAGGAAAAAGCCAATGTCCCAGTTTAAAGAAGTCAGGCAAGAGAATTCTCTTACTCTGGGCTGGGTGAAATGTTTTGTTCTGTTCCGGCCTTCAACTGATTGGATGAGGCCCACCCACACTAGGGAGGACAGTCTGCTATAATTGGTCTACTGAGTCAAATGTTAAACTCGTCCAAAAACACCTTCACTGAAACCACCAGAATATTTGAGAAAATATCTGAGAATCCTGTGGCCCAGTCAAGTTGCCACATAAAATTAACCCGGTACTATACGTCCTAAGCCTAATTAAAAAAAAAAAAAAATTAATAGCCGGGCTCGGTGGCTCAGCCTGTAATCCCGCGCCTTTGGGAGGCTGAGGTGAGTG
>CAUYQG010297877.1:0-17088 GCA_963574415.1 Tarsius wallacei
ATTCCTTCACGTACATTATCCCTCAGAAGTTACCACCATCTAGTGGTCCTAGAAACAACAAATAAGCCAAGAACACTATCTACTTTTAGTTAATGAGTCTTATTGTCAAAGTCAAGAATGATAGTTTTAGTCCAAAGTCCCAAATTACAGTCCTTGAAATGTTTCAAGAAAGTTTCCAGATGCACATTTTTCAATGTATCAGGAATTTTTTCTGGGGCTTCTATGACCTTCAAAGCTTTGTAATCACCTTTTTTGTCCAGGTGTCTTCGTTACTTTTCTCTTATTGTGCAGTGTATATTCCTAAAAAAAAACTCAAAAGAAGCTTTTAATGATGTTTCCCAGGCCCCCAAGGTTTCTTTCTATATTTAGTTAATTATCATAAAAATATCCAATTAGTATATTATAAATTCAGTAAAAACCTATTTTATATGTGTTAACTTAAAATTTTAACTATTGAGTTATTAAAAACCTTAACAATTAATCTTCATCCTAAATCTGTGAAAACAGTGTTATAAATCACCTACATAACTTCTAGATAAGTGTTAAAACTTATAGTAAATTTATAATAAACTTACCATAAACTTGTGCTTTTTAAAAACCTTATGTCTAAACACTAAACTACATAATTTTAAATCAAATAAGGGATAAATATACTTATATTATTTTTTACTCAAATAATATCTAGTAACTTATAACCAAGTAAAAAAAATCTTTGTTGTGTTTCAGAGTTTAACCATTACATATATTAAAAAAGGCCAAACGACATGCTGAAAAATAAAAAAATAAACAATAACATCCTTGGTAGCTGTAAATACTTCACATAGACATGCTGTTTTCTTCTTCCATGACTACACAAAATTCTTCAGCCGTATCAACAACAAAGGCGAAAGACAAAAGGGCCTCAGCTTCCCGGACTCGCCCTGCGGCCCGGGGTCTTCAGCACACCAGGACCCTGTCAATCAGGTGGGCCTCCAAGGCTGGCACCCAACAATTTAGTTACATACAACCTGAAGAACCTTATGTGATATACCTATGATGTCAGGTTTTTTGAAAAATTTTATTTTAACTGTAAAACTTCCTCTAAATGTAGGTGCTACATAATGAGATTTTGTTCTTTCCAGTGGTGTCAAGAACTGTCATAACCTAGTTTCAATTTACCTTTCTACCTTCATCTTTTGCTACTTTTATCCTATACATACATGCTCTAGCCACATTATCCTATGCTTAGTTTCCAAGCTTATAATTACATAATGTCTGTTTTTTTCATGGTATTCTTTATTTTTCCTGAAAATGCCTTCCACCACCTCATGACTGTCCAAAAACTAATTATACTCTATGGGCAAGCTTAAATACCCCTTTATGTGTGATCATCACAATCAACTCTCTCGGCTGATGAAATTATGTTAACATTATTGTAATTCAACACTGGCATTTTTGATGAGTTGAGGGATCCATTTTCCATCCCATTAGAAAGGTAGCCACTTGATGGTTAGACCCATGTCTATATGTTTTCATGCCCATTATGAATGCTAGCTGACACTCAACAAACCTTAAGTGAATGAACAAATGAATGCTTTTTTTAAGTGGAAAGTAGCAAGAAAAATGCAATCAGCAAATTAGCCAGAGCTCAGCAAATAAATGAAATTGTACATAGAATTTCCTTGAGCCTGAGTTTATCTTATACAAATTTTGCAGGAGCACTTTCTACTTAAGCAGGCTTATTATTTTCACAGTTTTACAATGCAGTATTGTTCTGCTGTTTTTTTTTTTTTTCCAAATCATGGCAACTGGACCAATTTTGCCATAAAAAAAAATGCAAATTTCTCTTCACCATTTTATCTTGCTTATGAAAAACCCACTCAGTTTGGCCTTTTGGCTATTGTTTATAACATGCACTCTGGGGTTTTTAAGAATGCTTTTTTAGAGGAAACGGGGAGATGGTTCCTCTCCACTTCATTCTAGCCAAGGTTAATCTAAGCATTTAGAGGTTTTCCTTCCAGGGTTGTAACTGCTTTTATTTCTTTCCCTATGTTCATTCATCACCATGGATGCTATGCTTGGAGAGAAAGAAGTTTCAGTTGCAGAACTGGTTCCTGTTAATTCTTCCATTGCAGAAAATTTTGGAAACAGATTTAATGACTTAAGTATAATAATAAAAGTAAAATAATTATATCCAGCCAACTAAAGCCAAGTGAAAATAATTTTGTAAAGTCAAATTCTATTTTCCTTTTCATAGAATGGGTATAGAAATTCTTACCTCTCTGCTTGCATCTATTAGTTTCATGAAATAATATCAGAGAGATAATTTTCATGGTAATTTTGTGTACACATATAGGCCACTGTGTTCCTCCTCTACTGCAGTATGGTTCATTATTTTATGTATTGCAGTGACAGTGCTCTCAAAACATAACAATTATATATTGAAAGCATGTTAAATGACATAAAACAGAAATTTGTTCTAGTCTACAAATTCCAGAAGCATAACATATTTCCATTTTATTCAAATGGTTCCCAAAGTGTACTTATGAAATAGCTTATAAAGCTATTTTCACTGGCTTAATAGCTTTTTGAGAGAGCAGACTGGTTCCTAGTCATTTTTGTTTTATTCACAGCAGGAAGTTCACAGTGAGTAATAAAAAATGATTAAATTAATGCACAAATGAATGTATTGTAAAAAAATAGTATTAAGAAACACATAATTTGGGAACAAATTGAGCTTTAGTAAATATATCTATAAATATTTGAGGAACCAAAAATTGCAAGCTAACATTGGTAAGAGCACCATCCTATAATCAGCTTGATGACTATGGTTACTGGACAAACTTATTTTAATGTCACCAAAGTATCAAAAATACTACATAAAACCAAATGAAAAGTAATAATAACAATCAAAAGTGCAATTGTCAGGTTTAACACAGCACTTTGATGTATACTATGTTTAGCTCCTAGTCCTCCTCTGGTCCCACTAAAATGGTTGTGTAGGGTTGCACAGTTCTTTTTCTTAAAGTACATCTGTATTAGCTGATTCTTTTTAGTCTTGTCTATGTATAATTTAATTATGAATATTTTTAAAAGGCATCTAAGTCTCTCAGGAATGTCCACCTTTTGGCTAGCAAGAGAATGAAAAGAGAAGATTCCTAAAATTGTGGAAACTAGTTTGTGGGCAACTCAAAGCAAAACAAAACAAACAAAGATAATAATAGAGTGCAAGATATAAAGTGATATCCCCAAAACTGCTTAATCTGGTTACTCTTCTTCACAGACAACAAGAGCAACACTTCTTCCATAAAATTGGCTCAAATGCATAAACTGTGCATTTTACACTTGCTAGAGTTATCTAATTATATTATCATGTCTCTTCTAATTCTGGGGGAAAATAAATCAGATCTTATTCCTGTACTTTTTGGTATATATAGGTTTTAGCTGTATCAGGGCCTAGGATTGAAGTTAAAAAAAAAACAAGCTAAGGTAAATACTGAGCCATCACATTAAACTATAGCGTATAGAAGCCAGCTCAGAACCTAATTTGTCTATTCTTACCAAAAGACACGTTCCTGGAAACATAAACCTATTTGCATACTAAAAATCTTGTATTTTAAAAACACAAGATGATGAGATTTAGAAAGAGGACAATATGTGTGTTTTGCTTGTTTGTTTGCTTTTTGTTGTTGTTGTTGTTTATTTTTCTCACCATTTCCCAAACCCATTGGCCAGTTTCTGCCTTAATTTGTTTTTTCAAACAAATTTAGAAAATCCAAACAAGCTCCAATTGATTGCTCCACTTAGATAAGGAATTGTAAATTATTTAGTTTGGCTTTGACATCTCATCTTACATTTGCACATTTACACACATATGTACCCACATCCAGAAAATTGCTTTGATTTTAAAAATAACCCCATAGTCAAGTAGTACACCATCTACTTGTGTGAAGATAGACACCTTGTGGTCAATTTATAGAACTGCAGTCCAGGAAAACCGAGAATGCTTCCAGGATGTCACTTGTTTTGTTCTCTCCATTTCCCCCCTTCTTTCTGGGTACAGACTGCTGTTGATGGTGGACATACTGCAGCTGTGTGCAAATGAGTCTCAAGTTCAAGTCAAGAGATTTCCAGAACATTTACATCAACTCCAGGAAAGTTGCAGGTCACAAGTTCTCTAAATTTTTTAGAAAGCCAACCAATATAGCATGCTAACAATTTTTAAAAGTTACTGAAATTTCTTAACCAAAAAATTGAACAGGAGCCTCAGTGTTTGGAGTAAGGTTTAATCTCCATCTAAAACCTTCTGCATTTCCTCTGTCAGGATAATATGCTTCTGTTTTCTTTTGGGAAGAAAAAAGAAGTGCCGATTCCTTTGGCACCACAAAAACAAGCATTTTCATCTTCTAAATATGGTCCTGCCCCTGAACCGACCCTGCTTCATGTCTAAGTGCTTTTCTCCAAATTAAACTCCACAAGACAAAAATACATAACTGAGAGAAATGGAAAGCAAAAATCCCCCTTTCTTGTTGCTCCTGGTTCCTAGTTTTGTTCTCTTTAATTCTTAAGTCTTGAGATAGCTTCTGGAAGCTGATAGAGAATAGTTCCTGAACTTTCTCAGGGTGCACGTGGTTTTAAAAAAGGAATGAAATCATATTGTGGGTTATCATTCTAATAGCTATAGCAGTAAATGAGGAGGAAAGACATGCACCAGACAAAGTATTTCTTCCAGTGGGATCAGCATCTGATACAGTCATATACTACAGTGCTGGAGATCCTCTGATTTGCCCATTAAATATCTCATAAGAAGGCATAGCTTTGTCTAATGGATTGGATTCCTTATTACAATTACAAGCACTGTCAAACCTGAAATGACAAGATGCTGCAATCAGGATGCCCTTTGCCTAACATTCTTTGGGCTTTTGCTCTATGTCAGGCATGGTACACAAACTGCTTCAAATCATGCCACACACATCCCATCCTCCTGCTTGCTTCCACCTGGCTCTAGTAAGTACACAGCATCCTAGTCCTGGCAAGTTGGCAGCTAGTGTGTCCATGCTTGAGTCTAACCCAGATCTCCATCCTAGTTCTAATTCCCACATGCACTTACACACACATATCTGATATTTAGTGGCTGACTGGCTAGTATTTTTTTATTACCAGAAAGAATAGGAAAAGACATAAAAAATCCTCCTTTGCCATATGAGAAGCACGTTCATTTGGGACGTATGGAGCAGTTTATGTAATGACCCTTCCTTTCATCCTGTGTCACATTAGTGAGCACTTTTGACAAGGACTAGAGGACACCCGAAGAGGATGGTCCCTCTAGCAACCCAGAGAATTACCATGTCAAAAGAGTCATTTGAAATTCTGATGTACAATCCTTTATTTGAAGCCCCTTAAGCAAATGCCTTTCAAGATTCATAATTTTTCAGATGGTAGCTATTAATATAGTCCATAAACTGAATATTATAGAATAATCCAATCGGATTGGAGGAGGATCCCTCATGCAACACATGAAGAGTTTGGTAGCAGAATATGTGTGGTCACATTAAGAGGGATAAAAAAAAGACTACCAGTTGTCTCACACTGGTTCAGATTAGGTGTGGTCACAAAATTAATCTAACACACATGAAAAAATCTTGCTTATCAGACTTTTTTGAATTTTAAGTGGTGAATAACAGACTGTAGTCCTACCTGTATGTGATGAAGAAACCATTCACAGAATACCGTCCTGTTCAGAAGGCTCCCTAGAATGTATAGGATTCTACACCACCAACAATGAAATCTATTCTCAAGTAAATCATTTCCTTTGCTCATCAAAAGTCATTCATCATAAAATTGTACAAGTTTTAGGAGAAAATCTTCATGATCTGGAGTTGAGCAGAAAATTAGAAATGACACCAAAAGCATGACCCATAAAAGTAAAAATGGTACTTTATCAAAATTAAAAACTCTTGCTCTGCTAAATCATTGACAAGGGAATAAAAAGACAAGCCACAGGCTGGAAGAAAATATTTTCAAATCTCACATCCAACAGAAAACTTTGTATCTAGTTTGTATAATTAAGTCTCAAAACTAAAGAATAAGGAATTATTATTAACAATAATACCTAATAATAGAACAATCTTAACAATATACTGTAGCACAAGTTATGATGTGAATGTGGCCTCTTTCTCTCAAAATATCTCATTGTGCTCTGCTCACCCTTCTTGTATGATGCGAGATGATAAAATGCCTATGAGATGAGAAATCGTGGAGGTTGATCTAATATTCAAGATGCCTACTAAGTGACTAACAGGGAGCCTATGCAGCATGGATAGACTGAACAAAGAGATGATTCACAGCCCACACTGGGGGATGGTGAAAGATAAAACTTATGAATTATTTATTTCTGTAATTTTCCATTTAATATTTTCAGACTGCAGTTGACTGTGGGTAACTAAAACTGCAGAAAGCAAAACCTTGGATAAGGAGAACTACAGTATTAAGTACAAGAAAAGATGTTCAACACTATAAGCCATTCAGGTAATACAAATTTAAATCATAATGAGCTACAATGACACACCTATTAGAATGTTTAAAATTAAAAAAAAAAAATACTACCAATACCGAACATTAACAAGGATGCTAAATAAGTAGAATTCACACATTTTGCTCCTGAATGACTTTGGGAAATGGTTTGGCAGGTTATTTGTAAAGTCAAGAATACATTTACCATATGACCCAGCAAGCCCACTCCAGGCTTTTTATCCCAGGAAAATGAAAATGTATGTTTACATGAAAACTGATGCACACATATTTAGAGCAATTTTATTTGTAGTACCTCCAAACTGTAAACAAGTCAAATGCCCTTCAATGAATGAAAAGAGAAGCAAGCTGTAGTACAACTTAAGATAGAGCACTACTTAGTAACGAAAAAGAACAGCTTGGAAGAATCATAGTGGCAGAGAAGACATCAGTGATTGCCAGGGATTATGAGTAAAGGGATGGTGTGACTATAGAGGAATTGCATAGAGGAGTTTTTGCATGTTTGTTTGGGGTTTTTTGGTGTGTGTGGAGATAATGGAACTATTCTGCATCCTCACTGTGGTGGCTATACAAATCTGGAACACTGTCCACCAAAGAAAAAAGTCAACTTTACTATATGATAATTTAGAAAATGAATTTTTTTTTTAAAGCGAATGCATTCCACTTTGGCTTTTATATATACTGTTTCTTATCAGCCTCATCTTTACTTAACTGATGACTTCCTGTTTGTTAAAACAGGATGTCTTGCATGGCTGAGAGACATAAGGCAAGTGTGAGGCATTGTGGGCACAAAGATGAGTCAGGCAGAGGTCCTGACGCTTGGGACTCAATACCTAGGCAGGGAAATGACACAAAGAAGTGAAGAGATGTCAACAATTTGTGCTACAAAAATTCAGAGTGAAAAAAATCTCTGATTGCCAGGGAGCTATAAGAACAAATAATGTTATCTTAACCAATAAGGAATAAATCATATGTACTTACTGTTTTCTTACCAAATATATTTTGCTTTGGTAATTTTGAAGTCTCCTTCACTTTAATAACAAAAAGTTGAATTATCATTATAAAAGTCTCATTAGTTGATAGAAATGGATGCCTGCTGGATTGTAAATTTATTGAAATATGGTCTGTGTCTAATTCCATTTATATATTCCAATAATTAGTACTCATCACTTATTAAATAGGTATTAAATGAATAGATGAAAATGACATCAAGAACACAATATTTTAATCATTGCTTGTCTTTACATTTTTAAAAAAATTAGTTGGCATATACATTAGCATAGCTTCTGTCATGGTCATTTGGAGATGACACATTTGTTTTCAGTAATATGTGCATAGCCCATCCTCATGCTGTGCGGTGGCACTCTCAAGGGGAAAGTCCCCTAAAGTGAATCACAGTGCTTACTCATGTCCTATGGCACCAGTCTTTGAAACCAATATCTACAGGAAATAAATACCAGGAATGTGAATGCAGATGCTTTGAGAAGACCACTAATCCTGCTATGATAAGTGACTGGGCAGTCATTCAAGCAGGGTGTTTGCAGTGCCATGGAAACAGACAAAGTTGGTGTTTTCCAGAGGAAAGTGTTCTAAATCCAGAGTCCTACCTAATCTGGATATAAATATGTCGACTGTTATGAATCCAGTTTCCTACACTAAGCCCTACCTCAATTTCCTCCTCTGTAAGATAAAGGTCACCCACCACAGTCTGGTGTGAATTTATGACAATTAAGGTTCTTGCTAATAAGAAGTCATTATTTTAATTCCCATATGGGCAAAAGTGAAGTTCAAAGTCAGAGTTGTATCAAGGTTCAGCTTCTGTGATCAGTCAGACCATTTCTGTTTTGAAGGGAGTTTTCTAAAGTAAGTGCTAAGTATTTTAGGCAAAGAAACCCAGCTGTGAAAATACTGTTAACATTTGTACAGTTGTTTTATATGTGGATTTATTTTTACTTGCACTTACTTTAGTGCAATTCTTTGGAGAGAAGTTCCTCTTCCCCTCCTCTCCTTCCCCGTGACTGACTCTTACTGCCTCTCATGGGTCTTTTGAGAAACGACAGTCTCTCTCTCTAATCCTTAAGGGTCACAAGTGTTCTACATCATGGCACACCCTTGACTAATTAGCATTAATAAGTGATGCTGGGGGAAAGAACTGTGGAGAAAAAGCAGTAGGCCTGTTTTTGCCAAATTGGAATTGACCCAGCTAACAAAATTTTCCAGTGTATTTTCATACTCTCCTGCCTCTTGTGTGTTCCTGCTGCCTAAACATACATTTCTGACATGAGGTCTTGGACAGCCCGTGAGGTACATGGCCCTGGGTACTTTTGTTCCAGGGGCATGGGGATTTCATTTATTTAAAAAACATTTTCTAAACTGTCTACTGTGTGCAGGCCATGTAGGGGATAATACATTAAGATGTTTTAGCAGAGATGTAGCAAACATTTATCTAATTATACATTAGATATTGAGTACTACTGTATTCATGGCATTGGGCTAGGTACAAAGAGTATAGCCTTAAAGAATAAGAAATATTTCCATAGGCAGGAAACCAATATAGGACAGGACAAGTAGCCTGGGGTAGCAGAAGGAAAAGCTTAGAGGCAAGATGGCAGAGCCAATTAGAGGGCTAAGTAGGACATCTGAAGTAAAAGGCATAGTGAAACCTTCTGGTCTACACCCAAATGGATTAAAAGCAGAGTATTGAAGAGACAGCTGTATACCCATGTTCATAGCAGCTCCATTCGCAATCCGCAAAATGAGGAATTAATGGGATTAACAAAATGTGGTATATACAATAAGGGAAGCAGCATTTAAAAAGGAAGGAAATTCTGTGATATGTTAAACATGCATAAACCTTGAGGACACTATGATAAGTGAAATAAGCCAGTCACAAAAATAAAATACTCTAGGATTCCACTTACATGACCTACTTAAGTGTAGTCAAACGCATAGAGGCAGAAAGTAGAATGAGATTTCCAGCGACTGAGGGAGGGGAGAATGAGGAGTTATTGTTTAACGAGTATAGAGTTTTTCTTTTTCAAGGTAAAAGTTATGGAGATAAATGGTGGTGATGGATGCACAACATTATGCATGCATTTAATGGCACCGGATTGTAAAATGCTTAAGATGGTTAATTTTATGTTATGTGTATTTTACCACAATATAAAGGTTGGAGGGAAAAAAGTAATAGTGAAAAAACTTAAAAATTCAAACCCTATCTCTTACCCCTATATACTCTGAATCTCAGTTTCTTCATATACAAATTAACAACAATTGCACTTTTCAAGATTATATGTGTAAACCACCTGACTCATGGCAGGCAGTCCATAAATGACAGTTATTAATAT
The DNA here is from genome assembly GCA_963574415.1 of Tarsius wallacei. Lineage (NCBI taxonomy): Eukaryota > Metazoa > Chordata > Mammalia > Primates > Tarsiidae > Tarsius > Tarsius wallacei. The sequence continues at coordinate 9,858 of CAUYQG010297877.1, forward strand.
TATATCATTTTGACTCCAGCAAACAATTTACAAGGGAAAGCATGGAAAATTAGGTGGCAAAGGAAGTTTGGAGCCTCAAATAAAGTTCCTTGAATGCCTCCCCATGGAAGTGAACCTGTATTCTGGCAACAGTGAGGAACAATTGATGGTATGAAAACAAAAGAGTGGCCTGATCATAGGGCTGTTTTCAGAACAATGAAGAGCAGATTAGGAGAAAGGGGAGAGCTCCAGCCAAATAGCTGGCAGCTGCTGCAATGGTTCTGCTGAGAAAATTGCAAGGAAAGGGTTCATTCGGAATGATGGTACTGGATCATCAGAACATTTTTTACTCTATTTTAAATAAAATTCAAGGTCATATCAAGAAGATATTAGGTAGGACATAAATAAATTAATGCTATTTTCCATCCTTTATTACTCCCTAATTTTTAAGTCAAATATTTAAGTAGGCACTATGTGTTTGGTGATAAAATATAAATGTGATATGCGATCCTTCTATCAGTACTCACCTTGTGTGTTAACAAAAACATGCCATGACTTCAGAAATGTCAGACTAGTCAGCACCTCCAGTCTGGGAGCTCTCTGCCTCCAAGAGCTCACTCAGCTTTCGAGGGTCCACTCAGCTCTGAGTGAAAAATGGTAGGAATAATCATTTTGAAACCAAGTCACCTCAAACTGTTCAAATGTTTATTTTTACATTTAAGTTCATTTGGAAGAAAAAACAACATCGTGTCCCCAAGGAAGAAATCATAGAATAAAGGCACGTGTTTAAAACAATTATTTAATGACATGAAAAAATGCTTATGGTATATTATGTGAATTAAGCTATATTAAACATTGTTCCAAGGTGAGAGGATTGCCTGAGCCCAGGGGTTTGAGACCAGCCTGGGCAGCGTGATGAGACCTTGTCTCTACAATAAATAAAAAAATTAGTTAGGCATGGTGGCACACACCTGTAGTTCCAGCTACTTGGGAGGCTGAAGCAGAAGGATTACCTGAGCCCAGCAGGTCGAGGCTGCAGTGGCCGTGAGCATGCCAGTGTACTCCAACCTGGGCAACAGAGTGAGACTCCATTAAAAAAAAAAAGTTCATTAAGATATCATTTTTGTTACAAAATTAAATGTATATAAACATAACATTTAGGTATGTAAAAGTAAAGAGCTAACAGAACACACATGAAATTTTTAACAGAGGTTATCCATTACTGAAGAAATTATGGTGGTTTTAAATGAGAAATTACCAACTGACACCTTGAGATTACCTTTGCCTTCTAGACATTTTTGTTTGCCAACCATTCCTGTTCTATTTTATACCACTTTACATTAATCTTTAAGACCCACCCCTTGTATATGTAGGTTGTCTGCCTGGGCACTGTATGTGTTCCCGAATGAAGTTTTTATCTTTATGCTTTTCTACAATAAGCAGGTTCTAGTTTTTATTATTACAAAAAGAAAAGTTTTATTACAATTAAATTATTGGTAAAAAGTTTTAATCAATTTGTAGTCTGCACATTGGAGCTGAAAGACGTAATTTCCTTTTTAAAAAATTATTTTATTTTTAGATGAGTCATTCTCTCCCACTACCCTTAGTCCTAGAGTACATGAAACAACAGCACACTTTTTAATGTCTCCTCAGGCAGAATTTCAACTGATAGCTCTGGATGTGACCAGTCCCACTTTGGACCTTGTTCTTGAAGGCTCTGAACATTCTGGTCTTAACACATAGGGAAGAAACCAGAGCAAACTACTTAAATAAGCATATTGGTCAGATTTATTTTAAAGTTGGAAAATAATAAAATTATTATTCAATAAATGCAATTTTTGGATACATAGAATCTTTAAAAATATTAATACCTTGAGTGAGGAAAATCGAGGCAGTGTTGGTGATAGTCCAATCAATATAATTTATTTAATCCCATAAATTCATTCTACAAATTGGGAAATTGATGGCCAAAGACAAAGAATCAAGCAAGAATTGATTAATGAGATACTGGAGAAAACACTAGGTAGAACTTACACAGTAACTACTGAAGTAAAAACTTTGTTCACATGTATTGCATATTCATTCAATCCTCTCAGCAACCAGCATGGCAGGTGTTACTTCTGTCATAGTGTTTGTTCCATTTTCAAATATATTAATGAAGATATACAGAAGCAGTGACATAGAACTTAGAGCTGACAGAGTCCTTAGTGATCACCTTTTCCAACGTTCACATTTTATGAGTAAGAAGGCAGAGGACTGGACATATTTGAAGACTTGCCCAATGTCACCAGTTTTTAAGACTAAAGCTTCAGTCTTTTGGCTCTATGCTCAGTGTTATTTCGTCACATTATGTTCCCTGCACTTTTGAACTGAAAAATAAATGTTAACTCATTAAAATTTTAGTTCAATAAAGTAGGATGATATGAAGAAACTATTTATTAATGAAGTCAGGAAAGGCCATCACTGAAAAAAATGAAGATCATACTTTAAAATTTCATATCAAGGACTTCTGGTTAACAAAAATAAACAAATAATGACATTTTAATTCCATCCCTTAGAAAATACAAAGTACTAAATGTTACCTAAAAATAAATGGATAACATTATTAACCCTCTATCTATTAAGTAATCGATTGTAAAATTATAACCTTCCTATAAGAAAACTCCAGACACAGATTGATTTTATTGGTGAGTACAGGGAGTTAGCAAGCTATGATATGTGAGCCAAATCTGGTCCAACACCTATTTTTCTATAGCCTACAAACAAAGAAGGGTATTTACAATTTTAAATAGTTGGGGAAAAAAAGTAAAGAACAGCAATGTTTCTTGATATGTGGAAGGTCATTCAGATTTCACTGTCCATAAATAAAGTTTTATAGGAACACAGAAATGCCTATTTATTTATAATGCTGTAACAGCAGGTTTGAACAATTGTGACAGAGACAGCATGGCCTGTAAAGCCTAAAATATTTACTATCTGATTTTTTGCAGAAGAAATTTTCTGCTCGTGGATTCTGCAAACAAAGAAGTAATACCAGCTCCATACAACTCTTCTAGAAATCAGGAAGAGAACATTTCTCAATTCAATTTATGTAGCTACCAAAACATATGCATGATAGATACAGCCATTCCTTGGTATCCACAAGGGATTGCTTCTGGGACAGTCGTGGATACCAAAACATAAAGATACTCAAGTCCTTTACATACAGTAGCACAGTATTTGCATGTAACCTACATACATCTTCCCATTTACTTTAAATCACCTATAGTTTACTTATAATACCTAATACAATGTAAGGGGTATGTAAATAGTTGTTATACTGTGTTTTAAATTTTGTATTATTTTTATTGTTGCATTGTTATTATTTTGTATTTTTCCCAAACATTTTTGGTAGGTGGCTGGTTGGATCTGCCAATGTGGAACTCCCAGAAATAAAGGGTCAACTGTACACCCAAAACTTTATAACATGGCAAAGAGAAATTAGGGACCCAAACAAATAAGCCCTCATTAATCGAAAAACTAAATACTGACATACCAATTCTGCCCAAATTGATTCATAGATTCAATGCAAGCACAATCAAAATCTAAGCAAGAATTTTTTCCTTGTTTGTTTAGTTGTTTTGGTAGAATTGCAAAGCTGATTTAAGAATGTATAAGGAAGTGCAAAAGACCCAGAATGGCCAGAATAATTTTGAAAAAGAAACAAAGTTGAAGTTTTTACACCATGATATTTCAAGATTTACTATAAAGTTAAAATAATCATGACAATGTGGTCAAGGCTTCAGGATAGATACATAGATCAGTAAAGCAGAATAGAGAGTCCTGAAAGAGTAACATACATATTTAGCAATTGTTTTACAACAAACGATCCAAGATAATTCAATGGAGACTGGAGAAGGGATAATTTTTTCAAAACTGGTGCTGAAACAATTGGATACCCAGACCCACGCCCCCAAAAAAGGAAGGAAGAAAATAATAAATCATTTATGTTATCTGTCTCTCTTCCTTTCTCTCTCCTCCTCTTTGAATACAAAAACAAAAGTCTTTGGAATATTATTTTAAGTAACAAATATATTATGCTGAGAGAGAAAGGTAGTAGCCACAAAGAAGATGGTCATTGATTTCAGGATCAAAATGTTTTTAGTATAGCAACAATAGAAAATATTATAAAGACTTTGACGGGAAATGTGACATAACATAAAGGTTGTTGTAGATAGCATATTTAGACTGAAATATATAGTATGGATTTAAGTATTAAGAGACTAAAAATATGGAAGGCAATAAAGGTGTTTTTATTAAGTTAAAGCATGAACAAAGACAAGCTAGGGCAGAGTGGTGTTTCCCTGTACATGTTCCCTATTTTTCCTGTCAGAGGCTGACAAATCCTGGGAAGAACTGAATGGCACTGTGAAACAAAAAGAGCCATTTCATGGCAAAAATAATAAAGTGCAAAAGGAGATCCAGAAAGAGGAAGATCAATGAAGAATCAAATAGTTGAGGAAGACTTCATGGGACAGATTTAATTTGTATTTTAAAACAGAGTAGAATTGAGATGCATGGATTTACATAATTGCACCAAAAAAGAAGAGCTCTAGGCAAGCATTATGGAAAAATAAATGTAACTCTCAAATAGCCAAAGAAGAAGGTTTTGGGTTTATTTTATTTTAAGAGAAGTATAGTAGGCAGAATAATGGTTTCTCCAAAAATTTCCTCATACCAATCTCAGAACTTTGCATGCAAATATTTTACCTTACATGCAAAAGGAACTTTGTAGATGTGATTAAGGTTGAAGACTTTGAGATGAAAATACTATCCTGGGTTATTTTAATGAATTCAACCTAATCGCGTAAGTTCTTACAGTTTGGGAGAGTTAGAAGTCTAATGTGTTTGACGTCTTAGTAATTCATTTGTGACTGCTAGTCTCTTATTCCTGACAATTCCTCTCTTTTTTACATATACTTGCCTTTTAATTCTGGGCCAGACCTGTGACTGCCTTTGATCAATAGATTGTGGCAAAAATAATATTCTGGAAATTCTAGATCCAAATCTTAAAAGGATTGTTGGTGTATCTACCTCCTGCCTTGTATAATCTAGCTACTATGCTACGAAGAAGCAAAGTAGCCCCTGGAGAGGCCCATGTGGAGAACAAAGGCCATTGACCAAAGTCTTAGGTAAGCTTCCCATTCAACACTCCCATCAGCAACTGTCAGTGATGTGAGTGATTTTCCAGCCACCCTAGCAGGACAGCGTGTTATGCAGTAATTGGTATTCTAAATAGAATTACTTTTAAAACGTTCCTTTTTGAACTGTTTATGATAAACCACAGCCAACATTTTGCTCAATTGACATAAGCTGGAAGCATTCCCACTAAGAAGGAGAATGAGACAAGGATGACCGCTCTCACCCCTCCTGTTCAACGTAGTGCTGGAAGCCCTAGTCAGAGCAATCAGGCGAGAGAAGGAAATCAGGGGTATCCAATAGGAAAAGAGGAAGTTAAGCTAACACTCTTTGCAGGAGGAGTCAGTCAAAAGCCTCCTAACACTGATAATTGACTTTGGTAAAGTCTTAGGGTACAAAATTGATGTGCAAAAGATAGTTGCATTTCTATACATCAGCCACAAGCCGACAGAGAACCAAATAAAAAGCACAATCCCATTCTCAATAACCACAAAAATAAGTAAATATGTACATATACATACATACATACATACCTTGGCATCCACCTAACAGAGAAATACAAGACCTTTACAACAAGAACTACAAAATACTGCTCAAGGAAATCAAGGATGCCACAAACAAATGGAAAAACATTACATGCTCATGGATTGGAAGAATCTATATTGTCAAGATTTCCATCCTGTCCAAGGTGTTCTATAGATTCAATGCAATACCCATCAAATTTCCAACATCGTTTCCATAGACCTGAAAAAGACAATACAGAAGTCATATGGAAACAAAAAAGAGCATGAACAGCCAATACAATCATCAGCAAAAGGAACAAAGTGGGAGGTATTATACTTCCAGACTTTAAACTTCACTGCAAGGCTACAATAACTAAAACAGCCTGGTATAGGTACAAGAATAGGCACATAGACCAACAGAAGAGCACAGAAATTATGGAAGCAAAAACACAGTCTTTCAAACAACTCATCTTTGACAAAGCCACCAATACCAATCACTGGGGAAAGGAGACCATATTAAGCAAATGGCACTAGGAAAATGTACTGATCACGTGCAGAAGAATGAAACTGAACTCCTACCTATCACCATATACAAAAATCAACTCAAAATGCACTAAGAACCCAAACATAGAACCTCATACTACAGGATTCCTAGAAGAACACGTAGAAAACACCCCTTTGGACATCAGAGTAGGCAATGAATTCATGACCAAGTCCCGAAAAGTGAATGCTACAAAAGATAAGATAGGCAGGTGGGACCTCATCAAACTGAAAAGTTTTTGGACAAAAAAAGAAACCATCAAGAGAGCAAACCATCAAGAGAGAAATCATCAAGAGAGACAATCCACAGAATGGGAAAAAAGTATTTGCAAATGATGTTTCTGACAAAGGTCTAACATCCAGGATCTACAAGGAACTCAAAACAAGTGAAAGGAAAAACAAACAAACAAAAATTGAAAAATGGGCAAAGAACATGAACAGACACTTCTCAAAACATGACATACAAGCAGCCAACAGACACATGAAAAAATGCTCCACCTCACTAATCATCAGAGAAATGTAAATTAAAAATATGAGATACTATCTAACTCCAGTAAGGATGTCCATCATTAATAAATCAAAAAACAACAGATTCTGGTGTGGATGCAGAGAAAGGGAGGCTTTCCTACACTGTTGGTGGGAGTGCAAACTAGTTCAACCTCTATGGAAAGCAGTGTGGCAATTTCTAAAAAACTGAAAATTAATCTTCTGTATGACCCAGCAATTCCTCTCATGGCAATATACCTGGAGGAACATAAATCATTCTACCAAAAAGACAACTGCACATGCATGTTTATTGCTGCACTGTTTACAGTTGCAAAAACATGGAACCAGTCTACTAACTATCAGAAGTGTACTGCATAAAGAAAAAGTGGCCGGGCTCGGTGGCTCAGCCTGTAATCCCGCGCCTTGGGAGGCTGAGGTGAGTGGATTGCCTGAGCCCGCGGGTTCGAGACCCACCTGGGCAGGCGAAACCTCATCTCTACAATAAATCAAAAAATTAGCCGGGCATGGTAGCGCGCGCCTGTAGT
>CAUYQG010297884.1:0-18187 GCA_963574415.1 Tarsius wallacei
ATGGTGGTGGGTATCTATCTGAGGATGGGGAGACACCTCTTATCAACAAGGGTACCTGAACGAAATATTTTTGTATGCCTAACCCCTAACTGTACCCCACAATAACATAATAAAATAAAATAAAATAAAAAAATAAAAAAATAAAAAGAAAGACGAGTTTTCCCTTTGTTCCCTTTCATGCTATTTTAGTTTTTAAAAATTTACAACATTCATGCTTTATATTGTCAAGTTTTAGAAAGAAAGTTTATTTTCTTCTTTTTAATTTTATCTTTAAATTGATGTGTAATAATTGTATATATTTACGGGGTGCATAGTGGTATCTCGAAACATACAATATGTAGTGATCAGATCAGGATAATTAGCATATCCATCATCTCAGACATTTATTATTTCTTTGTGTTGGGAACATTTAATATCCTCTTTTTTTTTTTTGAGTTGGAGTCTCACTCTGTTGCCCAGACTGGAGTGCAGTGGCATGCTCCCAGCCACCGCAGCCTCAACCTGCTGGTCTCCAGTGATCCTTCCGCCTCAGCCTTCCAAGTAGCCAGAACTAGAGGCGCGCACTACCACGCCTGGCTAATTTTTTTGATTTATTGTAGAGATGAGGTCTCCCCAAGTTTCCCAGGTGGGTCTCGAACCCACGGGCTCAGGTAATTCACTCACCTCGGCCTCCCAAAACACGGGATTACAGGCTGAGCCACCGAGCCCGGCTCAATATTCTTTTTCTAACTATTTGAAAGTATATGTTATCATTGACTGTAGTCATCCCACAGTGGTATAGAACTCTAGATCTTATTTTTCTTATACTAGTTGCAATTTTGTATCCTTTAAAAAAATTCTATCTCCCAATTCTCCCACCTTTTCCACCCTCTGGTATCTGCTGTTCTACTGTTTAATTTTATGAAATCAACTTTTTTTTTTTTGCTTCCACTTACAAGTGTGAACATGCAATGTTTAACTTTCTGTTTTGTTTCACTTCACACAATGTCCTCCAGTGTTATCCATGGTGCCACAGATACTAAGGTTTCATTCTTTTTAACGGGCGAATAGTATTTTATTTATTTTCTTTTATCCATTCATCTGTTGTTGGACCCTTGGGTTGACTCCATATCTTGGCTATTGTGCAGAGTTTGCTTCTATCAAATGAGGGTGCTGCTAACTCCTCTTTATGCTGATTTTAATTTCTTTGGATAAATGGAATTGTTGTGTCACATGGTAGTTCTGTTTGTAATTTTTAAAGGAAACTTCATATTGTTATCTGTCGTGACTGTACTAGTTTACATTCCCACAACAGGATATGACTTCTTTTTTCTCTGATCCTCACTCAAATTTGCTATTTTTTGTCTAAAAAGACTGTTTAACCTATATGTGGTGACAGGGAAAGATCTCTAAGATGTACTATAAGGTTTGCAAATAAAAAATATAGGACAGCATATATAAAATGTTTATATTTATCAAGATTTGAACATCGATGCCTCATTTGTGTATATGTACATGTTTGTATGTGTGAACGGTTATTACTGTGTAACATGCTGTGAGCATACACACTGACATGCCATGACTAGAAGCAAAGTTCTATGGGTAAACAGAGCAATGCATTCTCAGTTGGAAGCATTACCAACATGAAAGTGGTGGGTTATGTCTTCCCCAGGTGGATTTGTGCTATCTTCATCCAAACTGGAATGCTGCAAACGATCAGTGAACTTTTATCTTCTGATAGTGTGTTGCTGTGTGTGCACTATGAGGCTGATGACATGCAGAACCAGTCTCACTCAGAGCCACAGATCATTTACTACACGGGGGTATCACACACAGATAGATACACTTGGGTGCTTTCTACAAAAATGATAAGCCTCTTATCTCCATTACTGGGAATTTAAGCTTCTGTCTTAAAGTTCATTCTAACTGTCTGCTTCTGGCTTGAGAGGTGAATTCAGGTCTAACACAGATTCCTGAGAAATACGGGTTATACAATCGAATAATAAGTAAGACATTTTTATCCCTGTGAATCTACATCTACAAACTACAAAATAGTCAATGAGGACAATCTAACTTGCTGAATAGACTGGCAGTTCCTCTTTTCTCTATTTGTGGTCCCAGCTGGTTAGGTAGTGCCTTGAGGTGCGAGCTGTTTTAGATCAGAGACTAAAACTGAGTATGTCATCCTTGTCCTTCATCACTGATGTGCTTGTTCTCTTGCAAGACCAGCGCAAAGCCCATTAATACTTAGGTTTAAGTGAAGAGAAGAAAAAGAATCTCAAAACATGACAACTATTCTAGGCATCTTCTGACATGAAATGACCCAATAGTTCTGTGGAGGCTCAGTTTCTAAGACACAGTCTCTACTCCTCTCTCTATCACGTAGCTCTATTTTTTTTTCCTTCCTCCTTTTCCCAATTGTTATGGTTCTTTTGCCTGTGACAACTCTAAAGTTATTGTGTATATGAAGTCTTCAAATACTGGAGAATAGGAAGAATCTCTTATTCCTTTAGAAAGCTCAGGATAAAAGACAGAAGAATAATTAGAGCTTCTCTTACACAAATTGCATAAGATAGAGTATGTATTTGACAATTCCATGAATGTATTTTCTTTGTCTAATCAAATGCTTTGGATCAATGAATTGTTCAATGAATATTAATGAATGGGACATGAACTATCCCAACATACTACAGACCCTTAGTAAAAGTGAACATATCCTAAAATGTTACTACTATTATACTTTTTTATTATTTTATTATTTTTAATTTTTATTTTAGAGTTGTGGGATACATGGGAGGACTTGCTAAATACATAAATTGCGTGCAGGTCTTGTTTGGGATTCTAGTGAGTCCTCTCTCTGCTAGTAGTGGGTGTGGTACCCAGTGGGTGAATGCCACTCTTCTTAACCAGGGATCCATTATAGGGTATAATGAGTCAGTAAGTTTCCTATGGCTATGTGCCAAATGTGTATTTGTGATGATAAGTGATGTTTTGGAGAGAGGATCACTAGTTTTCATGAGCTTTTTAAAAAGTTAGTTGTCCCACAATAGGTTATGAGCCTTCTGTCAAAGTATTTTATACTTCACAATTATTTTTAATCAAGTGAAATTACAGACTTTAAAATGTTGAGACAGGATGAAGTCCTCAACACATATAAATTATTAGTATGTAGAGAGTGCATGTGTGTGGGGGGGAGGGTGTATTACTGCTACAAACACTGGATTTTTTTCTTGTGTGCAATTCAGCTATGTACAATGACTGTTACTTGTAGGAACTATTTAGTGCTATCACTTAACTGACCCACCTGATAGCATTAAATAGTTCCTACAAGTAACAGCACTCAGAAATTCTAAATTTCTACTCAGCACTCAGAAATTCTAAATTTCTACTCAGAAATGTAGAAATCTGTTTTGTCACTTCTAGGTACAATTTGACTATAAAACACAAGATTGTTCTTAACCAGGTAAATTATGTATGACAGTTGTCTCCATTTGTTTTTCACATTTTTCAAACGTTAAACATCCTCTTTGTTTTAAAAATGTATAACTTCCAGTTTAAAAATAAATGTTTTTTTCACTGGAAGACCAACTAGCTGAGACTACTGAGTTGAGTATCAGTTGAAGGGAAAATGGCGGCCATGTTGTACAGAATCATTTTAATGTTAAAAGAACGTCAAGGGTGAATCAGTTTGAACAGACCAGGTTACTCTGTGGTGAAAGATAACCTCCAGTACTAAGTGGCATAAAATAACAGTGATTTTTTTTTCCACCTTTTTCTTTTGCTCGCCTTTTGTCCATTTTGAGGTGGCATGGGCTCAGCACTACGTCATTCTCACTTAGCAATGCAGACAAATGGAAGTTCTACCACCTGGAATATTGACTATCGTTGTGACAGAGGAAAGTCCACCACACTGACTCTTAGTTATTTCCCCTTTGAAGTGACATATATCATATGTGCTCATATTTGATGCCATAAATTAGTGAAATAGACATGCCCAATTTCAGGAGACTGAAAAGTACAATTGACACTCTCATGTATCCAGAATGGGAAGACTGAAGCATTGCTAAGAAACAAAGTGACTCTCATAGCAGAGAAGGGATTATTTTGTTTATTTCATAAATGAAGTAGCTAAGCGTAAGAGAGTTTAATGACTTGGGCAAGGTCAACAGGTAGAATCTGGGCAACATGTCGCACTAGGAAGAAAGATGTTGCTACCAAGAAATGATCATTGGAAAATATGCAAATACTATCGAGTTTAACATAATTTAATGACCTCAAGCCTATTTGGGGGGATATTTAATTGTTCAAATTCCCAATGTAGCAATTTATCAGTCCTGAAGCATATGATGAGGTTCCTCAGGACATGTGAATGAGGAGCCCTTATTTCCTCTTCAGTTCCTCCCAATTAGCCCTGCGATCTTGGGCAATCTCCTAACTTTGCCAAGGCTTGGGTTTCTTCCCTCAGGTAAGGTTGTTGGGTTTGTGGATGTCCCTTATTACACGGACAACCTTATACTAAGTTGAATGCTTGGCTCTGATCAACTCTGACTTCTAATCCTCCTTTGATAGATGAACCAGATTTTATTTGAAATTCTAACATCACTTATAGAGATCCAGTTTTTTCAAGTAACCTAAAGCACTTTCAAAAGTTTTCCAATCTTCAAAAATAATTCTCCATGTGATGAGTTTTATGAATACACTACAAAATTAAGCAGATGCTTCTTGGAAGTATTTAGTCATTATGGAAAAATTATATCCTGTTCAACAAGCAACTTTTGAAAACTTCAACATGTGGAAGTGCCATATTGGATGTTGTAGGGTTGTGGAGATACATGGATTATTTTTACTCTTTCTTTCTTTCATTCTTTCTTTCTTTCTTTCTTTCTTTCTCTCTTTCTCTCTTTTTCTCTCTTTCTCTCTCTCTCTCTCTCTCTCTCTCTCTTTCTTTCTTTCTTTCTTTTTTTGAAACAGGGTCTTGCTCTGTCACTTAGACTGGAGTGCAGTGGTGCAATCATAACTCATAGCAGCCTTGAATTCCTAGGCTAAAGTGATTCTCTCATCTTGCCCCCTGTGCAGCTGGGACTACAGGTGCTTGCTACCACGCCTGGCTAATTTATTATTTTTTATTTTTTGTATGGCTGGGATCTCACTGTATTTCCCAGGCTGGTCTTGAACACCTGGGCTCAAGCACTCCTTCCACCTTAGCCTCTCAAAGTACTGGGATTTTGGACATGAGCCATCATGTCAGGCAATTTCTACCCTTAAGGGTCTTGATTCAGCATACAGAAATTAATTTAAAGAATTACAGAGTTATTAGTTACTTAGGATAATAAAACACTGTCTTTTGACTGAAAGATGATAGATTTAATATCAAATGAAAGCAATTTTGAAATAAACACACTCATACACACATATATATCTTCAGTATTCATCAAAAACATTCCAAGGCATAGTTTAAACAGATACTGTATAGAAGCAAAATAAACTGAAGGCAACACATCAGAGCAAAAATTCTTACGTATTTGTATTAGTTTAAAGCAAAAATCAAAAGCATGGGACAGAATTATTTTTGTTTTTCCCATACTCTTTTACACCAGAGATCTCTGTGAAGTCAGTACTGTGCTGCCCGATAGTCCGTTTCTCCCACTTGCATTTGGAATACATAGTGAGTCTCTTCTGCTGGTCCATCTTCCTGCACTCAAGTGTCCATAGAAGAGACCTCCACCCAGGTCACACGGCAAGAGGTCAAGTGATGGAGGGCCTCCCCAAAGCCTGCGGGAAGCTCCTGCTGTATCATGGATGCTTTTTACACCAGAGGCAGACACTGCTGCTTTCAACAGCTGAGATACACAGTCAAGAGGAAGCCCCATACGTCCCGGGGAATCCATGAAAGAACGGTGCCTCCGACTGGCTACTTTCCAAAAGAGGCTGTCTGGGGCATGAAAGTTCCTGAAAGCTCACTGGAACTTTTCCTTTCAAGGCAATATCAGAAAGCAGTTGGGCAAGTTTTCTTTTTTCATTTTATATTTTCAAACATTCATTGCAAAGACATTCCCTAGTAACAAAATAGCCAATCCAGATAAATATGCTAAGATCGGAATTAAGCAAGACTAAATGAGAGATGTATGTAAAGTGCTTTGTAAACTTTTGAACACTAAACAGCAGTTTATTATTATTATTTTATTATTATTATTGTCACAAACTTTTTTGAGAGACAAGGTCTCACTCTGTGGTGCAGGCTGGAATGCAGTGGCATGACTGTGGCTCACTGCAACCTTGAACTCCTAGGCTCAAGCAAATCCTCTCTTCTCAACCTTCTCAGTTGCTTTGACTACAGGCCCATGCCACTATGCCTGGCTCATTTTTATTTTATTTTTGTAGAGGCAGGGTCTCACTGTGTTACTTAGGCTCCAGGCCTCAAGTGATCCTCCTGCCTTGGTCTCCAAAAGCACTGGGATTACGGGTATGAGCTACCGTGTGCCTGGCCATTTAATTCTTTGATTTACAGTTTTGGTTTCATATCTTTTTATAGATATTACCCTATGACTGAGAGCAAAATAACTTTTCTTCAATACGTATAAAGGGTTGTTCAATAAGCACACCCACCAAAGTAAGAAAATATACTGTCCAAGCAAGAAATACCCTTTCAGAGCTGGCTTATATAGTCATCTTGTTGGTATGAAGCTAAGCAAACTTAGGTTCTTTAAATCCCTTATTACATACAACTCCCTTGACTTTATAGAGAACTGTGATTTCACATTTGTGACTTTTATCCTGAGCTTTATAATAATAGCTTGAGATAGGTAAGACAGGTGGTATTAACTCCATTTTATGGATGAGTAAACCAAGTCTTAGAGAAGCAGAGTGATCAACAAAGATCTCACAGATACTAATTGGTTGGTCAGAATCCATTATCCTGAATTCACAGCTAGTACTACTATTCTTTCTAGTAAAGGGCCGAGGGACCACAGCTTGATGAGGACAAAGATCATATCGTTTTTATTCTCTGCTGTATTTCCATGACGTTGCATTTGTTGATTCAGAGGCTGCACGGTGTAAATGTTAACTGATTGATTCTATTCAGATCACCATTTTTCTTTAATTCTATATAAGCAAATATTTTTTTAGAAGAATGAAGTTTCACCATCAGAGAAGCCCTCACCTTCAAGGAAATACTCAACTTATCTAAGAAGGTGCTGGCATTTGGATAAATGGTGTAGTGTTTCATTCCATCAAATATTTTATCATCAAGTTATTCAGTTGAAAGAAACCTTTATACTCCAAAGTCCAGGAAATAAAAAAGTATCTCATCTGTCAATAAAACATATGAAATCGACCATGAGTTTCAGTTAGCATTTGCCACTTCAAAACATTTCTGAAAAAAAATCAACGATTATATTTAAAGATGGGAAACAGCTTAACTTTAACAAGAACAAAAAAGGCATCTGGCAGGAATTTGGATTCATTCTCTCTTTTTTGGCCAATCTGTGTGCTCTCCCTCTCTTAAGGTCACTCTCTAGCACAGGGCATTTTATCATTTACAAACTCCTGTGACATGTAGTGTCTATAAACTACACTATACGATAAGCCAGAATTGAGACTACGTGTGGCTGGGACAAGCTAAGCCTATTACCCTGGAAGAAAAAGAACAGGAAGTTAGAAGAACATGAAACTCAGAGAATATGAGGAAGTACACCCCAAAGGGACATGGTTAATGCAAGATGTTTTCTTTCTTTCTCTCTTTTTTCTTTCTTTCTTTCTTTCTTTTTTCTTTCTTTCTTTCTTCCTTTCTTCTTTTCTTTCTTTCTCAGAGAGACCAGTGGCTAAATCTGTTTACAGGAGCTAGAAAAGAAAGGAAGGGAAGAATGGCCGGTCGCCTTCTCTTCCACCTTGATCTAACTCATTATAGAGACCCTGCATTGTTTTTTTTTTTTTTTCTTTTTCTTTTTTAAACATTCTTGATTGAGAAATGAATGCCCCACAGAGCTGCAGATCAACATGTGCCTGGGAGGTATGAGATGGGGGTGTGTGAAATTAACCTCCCTGAAGATCATGGGATGGCTGACCGCAGAGGGCTCCAGCCTGTGTCGGGCTTGGGATATGCCGGTGCCTATCATTATAGAACTGGCCACTTACCATCATTAAAAAGTCAAAAAACAATAGGTGATGGTGTGACTGTGGAGAAAATAAAATGCTACTATACTGTTGGTGGGGATGTAGGCTAGTTCAACCTTTGTGGACAGCAGTATGGCATTTTCTCAAAGAACTAAAAATTGAACTTCCATATGATCCAGCAATCCTACTTCTGGGAATATACTCAGAGGAACATAAATTGGTCTACCCCAAAAACACCTGCACATGTATGTTCACTGCAACACTAGCACAAACATGGAACCAACACAGATGCCACTGAAAGTGAACTGGATAAAAAAAATGTACATATACACAATGGAATATCATGCAGCCACAAAGAACAAAATCACATCCTTTGCAGCAACACAGATACAGTTGGAGACTGTCATACTAAGCAAACTATCACAGAAACATAAAACTGAATGTTTCATGTTCTTACTCAAAAGCAGGCCCTGATCACTGGTCACATGAGCACAAAAGTAAGAATGACAGACACTGACTGGTAAAGGAGGGAGGAAGGGAAGAGGGATAAAGATCACACAGCCACATACTGGGCACCAAGTCCACCATCAGGAGGAGGGAAGGCCTGCTAAAAGCCCAAACCTCACCTGCACACAATTTACTTATGTAGTAAGTTCGTACATGTGCCCCTCAACTCTAAAATAAAATAAAATAAAATATTAATTTGAAAAACTGACCATTCGGCAAAAAGGGCAGAAGGCAAAGGCCTAAACTCAGTTCCTTTGGCTCTCATACAGATGACTAGGATCCGGGAGTTCTGTGGTCCCTGGAAAAAGTTGTGGCAAGTAGCCCATGTCTTTGGTTGGAGAGTTTGCTGGAATGTTGCCATGGCCACAGTGCAGTAGGCCAGCTGGGCTAGGGATGGAGGGAGCTCCTTGGGCCAACATGGGACTATGCAACTGTGCAAGCTTTTGAGGGGCTGAGCTAGTGGGTACTCTTCCTGGTTCTGATCCAGTCCAGAAAGAACAGGTCAGAATTCACAAGCCGTAGGCATCCCTGGCATGTGTGGGCAGGCAGAGCCATGATCAGGGCACCAGGAACGTTTTTCCTTAAAAACCAGTGAGGACCCAGAGAAGGACATGTGTGGGACCTCTCACGGTGGCCAAAGCAACAGTTGGGAACCGTAGGGGGTTGGGAGATTACACTTCAAGACACTTACCTTTTACTTGAAAGGGACTAATGGAAACTAAGAGGAGATGGAGCCAGAAAAAAGAGAGGGACCGTTAATTGGCAGATTTGTTTTCCTGCCCCTTAGTGGGGTGCGATCATGCAAGAAAGATGGGACCAATTCTAGGAAAAACCCCAAATGTTCACATTCTTTGCACATTGGAGTATGTTAAATTCATTTGCATAACATCGCGTATGCAGGTGAAAAATTTTGTTTTAAACCTTGAAAATATTAACCTTAATCCTGTAAAATCTCAGAATTATTAACCTATTTTACAGATGATGTAAATGAATGAAAGAGCAATTGGGGTTTGGAGGTTCATTTACTTTCCTATGGTTTCTGAAAAAAACAAACAAACCCATGAATTACGCATGAATTGCCTGTGGTGAATGTATTGGGACTAATAGATCAAGTATATATGGTTATATTTATAATTGTGTATCTGAGAATTAATACATGTTTGTTAAGTGTTGAATTAAAGGGTATAGCCCTAAAGCTGACCTGAGGCGTTTATCACTAAGGTACAGATTTTCCGCCCTGGCACTGTTCCCAGAATGCCCTTTGAGCTTGGATGTTCCATCCATGACTATTTTGTTCTTTCCAGCACTCTGGATGATTAATAAGTTAGCAAATTCCAATTGGGTGAATTGAAATTGGAACATACCAACTTTTAAAAAAATCACAATTCCCCCAAAATAAAAGATAATGTATTGATTTGTAATGTCTTAAGACACTTTAACACACTAGATAAGAAAGTAAGTAAATATTGGATATGTGTGAAGGAGAAGCTATAAGTTTGAGAATTTTTTGATTGATATTTATAAATAATAACACCATCTTGGATCAATACTTAACGGTTTACCAGTACCACTTTGTCGATACCAATTTAATGTAGGTCTAGCATCATTAGGGACCTGGCTTACAAGAGTGAATAATTTTGCTTTAACGCATCAAGCCAGTTCTTAAGCTAACTGTCCCGAGTTACATGGCTAGATTAAGTCGCATCCTTCAATTGAATTAGGATTCCTATTACAAGTAGTCAAATCCCTTCAAATGCCTTTCATCAAAAGGGCGCTTTATTCATATTAGGGTGACCTTTATTTTCATTCCCCTTTTAGGGGAGAAAGGCATAAAAGAAATACTAGTTGGCTTATCTGTTTGGCCCTGGCGGGTTGCTCCCCATTTGCGGTGAGCTGGAGGGCTGCCCCCTCCCGACTCTCACACAGCAGCAAGGGTAGGCAGGGGCAGCCTAAGTAAAGTGTGGAGATTAGCGAGGGATTTTTAAAAGCACCAGAGAGGTGTTATTAATCCTTTGAAAGTGTGAGCCTTTCTGATATGGCAGCTGGACTCCTGGGAGAAATTGCACAGGGTTCTGTGTACCTGATAAGGAAAGTCTAAAGTAAAATGCAATGAACTTAATGATCCAGAAATTATTATGAGAGGAAATTAATACCATCTTCAGGAGATTTGTGGCACTTAACATAGCATTTGAAAGAAGTAAAGATTCCTTTGTATCAAGCTGCCTTTCATTTTAAGTATAAACACGTGCATTTGCATTCTGTAATATGAAGATTAAAGATCTGACTTTGAATTAGCAAAGGCCATTTAGCATTGAACAGGAACTCCCATGGCAATTGTGGGCTGGGTTTCTGAGAGAAGGGTGAGTTCTTGAGATCTTCTTTGGTTCTCTTTACATATTTGAGTATATTAAATTCATTTGCATAACATCACGTGAGCAGGTGGAAACTGTAGTTCTTCCTTCACACATACCCAAATTTATTTACTTTCTTATCTAATATGTTAGAGTCTTAAGACATTACAAAGCAATACATTTTCTTTTTTTGTTCTCTTTGATTCTCACCAGTCATGTTATATTTTGGGCTATCATTTTCATTATTTCCAAAGATCTTTTCGGAACTGGACTCTTAACAAGGAAGACGTTTCCACTGATACAGGATTCTACATGGCGACTATAGCTTACACTGTCCCCACAGCCCGTCTGTCTCCTCCCTTCAAGCTCAGTTCAGCTGTTGGGAGATGATGAGGGGGGCGGATAATCTGTAGATGTGATTTCTCTCCTCATCTTCCTGTTGTCAATTTCATTCTTTCTGGGGCCATTGGGTGGCCATCTCCACTTTCACCAAGAGCTAAGGAATGACCATAAGCCGTCAAAAAGAATGAAATAATGGCTTATGCAGCAACTTGGATGGAATTGGAGAACGTCATCCTAAGTGAACTAACTCAGGAACAGAAAATCAAACACAGCACGTTCTCACGCATAAGTGGGGGCTAAGCTAAGGAACTGCAGAGCCACAGAGAATGGTATAAGGGACATTGGAGACTCAGAAGGGGGAGGGAGCAAAGGTGTGGAGGGACAAGAAATCGCCTATCAGGTACAGTGGGTGCAGGTGGGGCTGGTGGGTATGTTTAAAACCTAGATCAAAACATTTGTAATCCCCAAAGCTATTGAAATCAATAAATACATAAATAAAGCAAGCTTTGAACATGTCCAGGGAACAAAAAGAATGTGAGCATGGTCGGAGCAGAGAAGAAAAAAAGAGCTGAGAAATGGAGATTCTCTGTGCTTCAATTTTTACCTGTGCTGGAGCCGGAGACCAGGATCCTGCTGTGATTCTCTGGTGAGTGCTCTTCATCTGTGGCTGGAAAACCCCTTCCAGCAAACAATTCACTTTATGCAGCGACTCATAACATTTTAGAGCTAGAAAGAACCTAAAGCATTATTTGGTCTAAAGCCTTCATTGCACAAAAGAGATTCAAGCAAGACAGATTAAATGAGCTAATCAAAGTCACACAGCTAGTTAGTGGTAGAAAAAGAATGAGAAGCCACATTTTTCTCATTACTACATCAAGCTTTATTACTAAAAAAGAAATTTTTCTGGAACTCTCTACCCATATCATGTTTCAATTAACCTTTTCCAACAGGGTGATTTAAATTATTTTTAAATGGTCAAGTTATAGCAGGTTAACAGTTTTCTCTTGTAGAAACGATCTTGCATTTCTTCACTTAGAAGAGACAAAATGGTAGTCAGGAGAAAGAAGACGTGAGCACCAGGGGCGGCCGTACATTCTGAAACTCATTCCAGGATACCTGAAAGACCCAAGTGCCTTTGGGTTGTGAAATTCACCACCTAATCTATTTCCTAGAGGCCTTCATTCAGAAGGGAGATTAACAAACCCCAGTGATTCTTAATCTCTTTTTATTCTAAGATAGCCAAGACCCGAAAGTCTGGTGAGAGGATATTGGGCCTATTTATTACACAAATTAGTTCATTTCTTCTTCATGGAATTTTGTAGATTCTAGGAGAGAACCCACATGGAATAGAACCAAGTTTCTTGCTAAGGGGTCTGAGGAGTGTCTTTGTCAAACAAAATTAAGCCAACATATAATTGTCATTTGCTTTATTCTTATGGAAATTGAACATTAGCATGTGTATAATTGATCTGAAGTCCAGGCACATCAAAGACTCAGACGTATGTATCTATGTGTTTTTAATCTCCATATGCTATTAGGAGCTCCATATGCTATTACTCAAAACTTGCTTTTGCTTCTAATTTTTTTTTTTTTAATTAAAGGAAATGTTTTTTATTCCATGCCCCTGCCCTGGCTTTTAAAAATCTCTTTCCTTTTTCCCTCAAATGACCGGAGCAGCAGTCATCAGCCTCTCTAGGGCCCTTGAACTGAACACTTATTCTCTTAAAAATCATCAACATGGGATCTGTTGCCAAGTGAAGAAGCCAATTCTTGTCTCTATGCTCTAGGAAGTGTTTCTTTGTAGGACTGTTGGCATGGGGGTGAATGGCCTGGAACTCAATATTGAAATCTCAGTAAGAGAGCTGTCACTGGATACAGTTTATTTAGAAATTAAAGCAAATGCATCCAGAAATTGTACTCAGGATATTCAAATATAAGCACATGAAATATTGTAAATAAAACTCCATGGGTATTTCTTAGGAGAGATCGATGGAAAACTAACTATATTTGCTTAATTATCACAAAGCATCAAAGGTTTGCTATTATATTAGTAATTTTACCAAAGTAGAAAAATATAATCAGGAAATTGGATAAAAAATTAATTGCAATTGACTTGTAAAATACTTTAACTTCATAAAAACGTGTATTTATCAGATCTAGTTAGATATCTGGTTCCTATTTCTTCTGAAGATTACAGAATAAATAAAAATTCTTATTTTTAAAAAGACGGTCAAAAAGGGAGATGCATAAGAGAGGGACTAAAAGATTCCTAATTTAGCCTGAAGTTCTAGAAATTCTTTCATGCTTTTGATACTTGTGTGTTGCTCTGTGTTTTGTACATGCTGTACAGAAAGTGTATGTTTCTAATATTGCATGTTCATAATCACAAAAACATAACATTCTATAAAGTATGGCAAAATATTCTTGTATATGGATAATTCTGTGAAAGGTGAACCCATGCTTGTTTTTAGTTTTTTCTTGCTTTTGCTGTTTCTGGCAACGTACGTCTAACCTGCTTTTATTACATGTTGCCAACGTTTTCTAAGATAAGTGAGTTTGTATTTTTTTCTTTCTATATTGATGCTTAAAACCATCTTCATTTGAAAAGGGAAAGTTCGTAAAGTTAAGATGAATTACTGGAATTACAGGTGAAGGGTTTTAGGTGACGTGTACTTAGTGCTGATTGCTTTGACATCTAGGCAGTTGTGTATGTGCACGTGTCCATGTGAGTGTGCATATGTGTGTGCATGTGTGTGTGTGGCATGAATATATGAGTGAAAATAAAAACTGTTTTCTTCTGGCATCATAAGCCAAAACAATTTTAATAATTTAATAATAACTTTTATGTGAAAAGTTTGCATTCTTATGACTAAATTTTTAGCAAATCTATCTTTAATCCTCAACTGTATCACACTTTAAACAGATTTTCTATTTTACTATTTTCTATTATACTTTTCTATTTTACTATGAAAAAATAGTAAACTATTTTTAAAGTTTTAAGTTTTAAGCTCTTGACTACCAATCGCTACCAAAAAAAAGAGTCTATATAGCCAACTGTCTCTTTACATTCCTTATGTTATAAACTCAAAATGTCTGAAATAGAACTCTTGATTCTCCCATGACCTGACATTCCTCTAATCTATATTATCTCAGAAATGACATAAATGAGTTGTTCATATGCATTTTTTAAATATAAATTTTATCTGTGTGTAAAGGGCAGTGAGCTAATGCCTAGTCACTAGATACTTGCCATAAGGTGATCACAGCTTTCATTATAAAGTTTCTCTAAAAGAGATCCTTTGTGAGAAGACAGACTAGTAGTAGAAAGTTGTTCCAGCTCAGTGGTGCTGATTTGCATAATTTTGTGTAATCATGAGAACATTTATATTTATTGAGTGCCTACTAGTTGCAGGCACAATTTTATGTACTAGGAATCTATCTGTCAATGAAATTTAAAACACCTTAGCTTTGAAGAAACAAAACAAAACAAATGAATTAATACAACCTTGTTATAGCCAACTCTACTTCTATAGTTTCATGTTGAGGACACACCAAAATATTGCAAAATTATATAATATGTTTGTATATACATATATCAGAAATTCAGAATAGATGAAAAATAAGTCAAAGTGAAGGTTATTCTTTAAACCAACACATACTGAGAACTGGTTTTATGCATGGCATGCATTTGGTATGCTAACTTATTGGACATGGTCATGACTATTTCTTGTTTCTTTCACTCAACACATGTTTACTGAGTGTCTGCTCTTTGGGAGACCCTGGGCCAGATGCTGGGTAGAAAGATTAGATCATACCATCCTTGCCTTCCTGGACTTCAGGCAGGAGTCATTTGGTTTCATTATAGGACCATTTTCTGAGTCATCATCTACTTCACAGAAACTGACATTTCTCATTGCTTGTAGAATGACTGCCTCATATATATGGTCACAATTACAAGTCACCTTCTGCTGGGTTCAGGGCAATCACTGGAGTCAGGCTCTGTCTCAAAAGAAAGTGTGAAAGCCCTTGTCTTGTGACTACCCTTACTCTTTGGCAAGATTTCTGGTCCTACCTTGTGTGCTGGTCCCACTGCTGGGTGTTACCTTTTCTACTTCTCAGGCTTCTTTGCCTTGATTCTCTGAAAAGCAGCCCTGACTCTGGCTGAGAGGTGATACTGAGCTATGTAGCCTTATGGCTTTAGCCCTTATCTTACCAGGTTTCCACGCTCTCCTCTATACAAAAATAATTAAGGAATTTTAGGGATCCCTATGTTCCTTTTAGCTTTTATTCATTCTCTCTTTCTAAACAACAAGTGAAAAGAAGATTCAACCCTGTAAGGCTAAGATGGTCTATACAGCCTGGAGTCAGGTATTTGTTTCCATCGTTCCCATGAAAGTGTGACTTTCAGTCACATGCCCACAATGAGAAGAATGTTGATCTTTTCACCAAACCTCTTTCCTACCTCACTATGGTTAGGCAAGGACATTATCTACCTGGGCTTATCACATTAGAGCAAGAAGGGATCTTAGCAATCAACCATTTACTCACAATTTGACAGATGAGGAACTTGAAGTCTAAAGGGTTTCAGACAGAAGAATCTGGCTCTTGACTACCAATCAATCTTATTATATTGGTTTTCTAAAGCTATACCAATAGACTAGGATTTTTAAATTGCGGAATATTTAATAGAAACACTTTAAAAAGTATTATTCTCTACCTTGTTTTTTACGCAAAGCTACACACTTTGCCTATTTTTGATAACTGGGAGATATTCTGCTATGAACTTGAAGTAGAAGCTCATGGTACAGTTCCTGGCGATAGAGTTGGTTCAGGTTGTGGCTGTATCACTTATGAGCTTCATGACATAGGATACAATATTTAACCCTTCTGAACCTCTGTGTCTTTGACTGCAAGATGGCTTTAATAACCATTGGTACCAATCTCCCGGGAATTATGAGGATTAAATGACATAACGTGTGTGAAACATTCAGCAAGATGCTTGAAATATATATTATAAGCAGGGCCACTATTGGATATTAGTATTTTAGTTGTTACTATTATAATTTGAATGCTATTTGGGATTTCTCTGCCTCTTGAGGATTTAGTTTGAATCTTTAATTCAACACCTATTGGAAACTGAAGTTATTTCCAGAATTTCTGTTAAATCCTACCTACAAATCCCTCTTTAAGGTGCTTGTTTCTACTTTTCTATCAATGGATGCCATCTTATCTGACTAGACTCTACCTTCTACACATTCACAGTGAGGTAAGCCTTTTATGGGTATCCCTTTATAGAAGATGTGTAGGCTTACAGGAGAGGAATTACATCATACTTTGCATAGGTTCTGACTTTCATCCTTCCTCACTCATGTTTTGCTTCTTCCAGAGCCTGCATGCCAACATGTGCCTTAACTACTTTGTGTAGCTCCTGGATGGGTAATTTATTTTTCCTCAATTGACACCTTTCCTGTTCAATAGTAGACCTAACCAGCAGGACTTCCTTTCTACGTTTTCCAGGAATGCTGGTGAGTAAATGCCGTTATCTACAGCCCATCATTGGACTACACTGGACTTCTCATAATATAATGCTTTCAATATTTGCCTCTACTCCAAAGAGACTCACCTTTCTTCTATTTCAGAGTTTTCTTTGTACTCTGTTGCTATCAGCCAGTCACTTCTTACTGGTGTGAGTGTGCCTTCCCTCGGTGTGATACCCCTCTGTCTAACATGATGCTTTCAATCTTTAGGGCAGTGAGGTCCAAGGGCATTAGGAGTGTGTGTAAACCCCTCTAACTAGGAGCTTCTGCTCTTTCCTACAGGAGAAAAGAAATAAGCCTTAGTCCATGGGCTTTGTGGCAATTCTTTTGGGGGCTGAGGAACTAGTTTTCTTTAATTCTAGTTTTCTTTATCATCTTAGCTAGCTGGGATTGACAGATCCATGTGGTTTTAAAGATATGGAACAAATTTGTCTGGCATGGTTGAAAAATGAGTGTTTCCTGTAAGTGAATTTTCTAGATAATGGAAAGTTTTAAACATTTTAGGAATATTTGGTGAAGTACTAATAAATAATATGGTTTAAAAAATAGAACAGAACTATTTCCTACAAATAGGAAGGCAGCATACTAGGGGTTAAAATACAGACTGGACTCAAACTTGATTCACAGGGTTGTACCTGCCTTCCACCCCAGATGAAAACTACAACACTGAGCCCAATGATACCTCCCATTTTGCATGTTTAGATTGAAGATGAATCTGCCCTTCCATGGAAAATTCTTAGACTAGTGCCAGGTACTCTTTATGTGCTAAATATCTAGCTCTTACTGTCCTTATTGTTACTATTAACATCTTCATTTTTATAACTCAACTGCAACGAAAATACAAACAAAGAATAAATGCAAGTCATTCAGAAGAAAAATTAAAAAGTGGTAATCATTCAATCTCACAAATTATCAAATAAGATGAAATTCAAATAAAAAAGATGTATAATGTTTCACCCATTAGATTAAAAAGTCTAGATAGAATGGAGAATAGATGAACTCTCAACTGGGAAGATATTATCAGATAATAATCTGGCAGTGTTTATAAATACTGACCTTTGAGCCACAATTCAGATTCTAGGAAAAATGTTCCTGTACAATTATGCAAAATATATGTAAAATATTGTAACTGCCGATTTTTTGTGATTACGGAATACTCTAAATTGCTTCAATATTTAAGAAAGGCATTTGTTAAATATGTTTTGGCATATCTATCTTATTTCTAACAAAGTATAAATTTGATCATTGAAAAGAAATAAGCACCGGTGATTTTGTAAAGACCAAAGAGTTAAATACAAGAGTACAAAAAATTAAAGGAAGTATCTGTCTCCTAGCTAAGCCTAAAGTCTACTCCCA